>JAZKJV010001734.1:882500-1054036 GCA_037367405.1 Ottelia alismoides
CTTCACTTTAGCCTAGAACCCATTCAGGGTTCGATCCTCCACGTCCAAAGAACCCTCCATATCGCCTCACATCCCCTTCAAATCAGTCGCATATGCTTTGTCTTTTGTTTGCACTAACGTTGAAGATCATTGGCCTTCATTGGTCAGAGATCAAAGTAAAGCTCCGATCTCCATCTTTCTTTGCAGACGTACACCATTAACAGAGCCATCTGAAGATCTTCACATCTTCCTTGTTCCAATATCGCCTTCGCGACAGCTTTAGGAAGGTCATCTACCTTTAAGTGGTAGCAGAGGTGCAAGGCAGAGGAGAAGCGACCTCATCAGAGCCCAGTCCTAGCTCCGCCACCTACGGAGGAGCTAGGAAGAATAGAATAGGAGCAACAGTCGTTAGATCCCCACTATTGGGCACGATCTAACGATCATCAGAGCGCCACATAGCTAACCCAAAGCACTGCTTCGATCCTTAGGCTTGGGAGACGGGCCTACATCTAAGCAATCTTTGAACCGCCACGTTGCATCCAAACCTCGACCTAAGCCTGCCACCGAGCCTATCAAGTCGAATGCATCAGGCACGTGAAGTGGAAAATTTGCAACGCCTAGCCTCCACCTGTTCATAATTGTAGATAATCCTTCCGCAGTGTGTTATTTACATTTCAGCCCATGCGGCTTATTTTTAATACAGCTCGGTCCTTCTTGTCTTTGTTTGTAATAGATATTTGTTATTTTTATTGCAAAAATGCTCCTGGATTAAACCTTGAATAACTTTTCATTTACAAATCCAAATGAAGTGATTTTGGTCTCTTTGAAAACTGATTTAATTCTCTATGTGTTGGTATACTTGGATGAACAATTTGACACTTATTTCTTGCATTCATTGTTAGGTATATCAATTGATATTTTTGACTCCTTGCTTGAATAGAAACATTATAATGTGCATTATTCAAGTAATTGAATCCCTAAATTTCTAAATTAACTGATTAGGATCATTGATGTATTGATTAATCTCTTTGTTCATGATTAGTTTATTCATGGTTGATTAGTTAGGAGTCATCTCACTATGGAACACTTATAAATCATTTTTTTGACTAAACTTGATGAATTGAGACCCCTTTATTTTGATTTTTTTTAGTCCTTATCATAAAAATCCAATCAATAAAATTCAAGATCTTTGTTGTGTTATGGATTCTTGCGTGATGTTTGTGCATTGTTATCTCTAATAAAAATAAGTTGCATAAAAAAATGTTTTAAAAATCTATCTACTTTGTATTTTATGCATCCTCTCACGATGATCAACCTATAAATCACACTACTAAATATTTGGTCTTTAAATTGATTCACTGAATTGCTCGTGTCCCTATGTTCGACCTTGGACTTCCTAGGTTTATAAATTCAAGCTAAGAACCTCATCATTGAGATTCTTCTCGGTTCTGCATGATTCGCTAAGTACTCGTATTACAACGAGTTCTTATTAAGATATGTATTTAGCGAGTTATCAGGCCTTCAGATCCCTTCTTTTTGCGTACTTGAGCTTCCTGCAGGACCTGGTGAGCTAAAGGACCCCTCTTGGGGATGATTTTGACAGCAGAAGGAGTACATGGACCATCTTGTTTCCCCGACCTCGTCTGACATCACCGGAGCTCTAGGGACCAGTCCAACAATACCACTTGATGTGGAGGAGCCACAACTCCATTTTGCACCAGCATTGAGCTTCCTAGGGGGTCGAAGGAGCGAGGAAGATCCGATCGAAACTCATCCCAACCTATTTCTGGACATGTTCTTCCAACCTTTGCCTCAGTCGTCCGATTAACTAGTCAAGTCAGTTTGCCCAGCTTTGCACCTCGACCGTAGATTCCATCTGAGGGATCTAATCTTAGTCGTGCACCCAAAACGTCATTGTCGCTTCTCCGCCTACTGCTTGTCAAGTGGGATCTACACCGTCATTGAACCGTGCTTTAAGAGGGTATTTTGCACATACAACCTCCTCTTTTTTTGTGTTTTAATATCATTCCACAAACATTCATGTGTGGTCTAGATATTTTTCGTCATATTTGCAAGTTAGCCCCTGTACTTTCACTATTTGCATTTAGGTCCACGCCATGTCACCTTATGTGTATGTGTACATGATGGGGGTTGGGCTTTTGCACCTAAGCCCTTGGGCATTTCGTATTTCATTTTAGTCCATATTTTCGAAATAATAATGTAATATTTTTGGTAAAAATGCATCTGGACCCAGATCTTTGTGCTAATTACAAAAATACCCCCTGGGTATATATTAATGGATATTTTTAAAAATTACATGTTTACCCCCCCCCCCCATACTTTTCTGTGGTGTTCGAATTTGATCAATAAACTTTAAATATTTTCAAAAATGATCCTACCGGAATGCATTTTCTTTTTTGTAACTTTTATTTTCTTATAAATAGTTCAGATCTTTAAAATTTTGTAGAAAATTCTCATAAATACCTGATATATCTATCTATCATGTATATTTTTAGTTGGGTATTTAAGGCCCATTAATTAAAAATCAAAAAGAGAGTTTTTTCCCTTTTGCAGTAAAAAAACATATAAACATTTTAAAAATGTGTTGAAAAATTCCTAAAAATTAAGATTTTGTTTATTATTGTATTTTGAGCTTACAGACCAAAAATCTCTAAAAAAAGGAAAATCACTAAAAATTATCTCAACATCTCAAAAGTCATCTCAGCATTGATCCGTCGGTCATCTGAGGCCCCTGCAACCCTAAGCCCTGTAGCATCGACAACCATCGTTCTTCCTCTATTTTACCCACATAAATCGTTCACCATTTAGACTTGATTCCTTCTTGACTTATGTCCCTCGATCTTTGCTCCTCCACACACACAGGAAAAATTGATAAATGGATCATTACCTTGGGCAGAATCCGCTCTTGAACCATGACATGTACATATACCTCCTCCTCACCCACTTTGACTTGATCCCTCTTCAACCACTCCAAACCATAGCCCTAGCCATGATTGATGTTCCTAGTGATAGCAGGAACCTCTCCAAGGGTTCAGTGAGCAATGAAGGGTCAAAATCGAGCCGATCTAGGTGTCGTCAGACCGCCGCTGTGATACTTCTACTCCCAGTCATCTACGAAGGTGACATTATACCTCTTTGCATTTTTCCGTTCCTAGAACATAGAGTAGAGTAGCTTAGCCTTTATTTTCTGTTAATTTCTCTTATTATTCTGAAAAAAAATCAAAAATTCCAATTTTGTCTGAGCTAAGCTCCGGTTACCCTCTTCAGTGTTTCTCACCATGTTTCGACCCGTCTTCGGCCCCCATATCATTCCTCTTCGTTCGTTTCCATGTGGCGATGAAAAAAATAAATTTAAAAATGAAATAAAAATAAATAAAATATAAATATAAATATAAAAGTAATAGAAAAATAATTGATTAAAACAGATAAATAAAAATAAAATGAAGAGAATTGGGTGACACATGGCATCTCCAGGAGCTGCCATATGTCGCTCTCAAAAAAATCAAAAAATAATTCCAAAGAACAATGAAAAAGAAATAACAAAAGAGATCAAATCAAAAAGTGGTTAAAACGAGCAACTTTCATTAAGGACCAAAATCAAAATAAATCATCCGTAAAAAAGTAATTTTGTGGTATCCTATAGATATAAAATGCTGCATTTCGTGTTTTGCTAATTCTTTTGTCATTTTAAAAAAGATTAAAAATCAAAATAAAATAAGAGAAAATAAAAAATAAATATTTAAAACTTAATCTATTTTTTTGTATTTTTAATTACTAAGAAAAATATAGAAATAAAATAAAAGGGACATATGAACTTACTATATATACATACTAAGGTTGATTTATTTTCTTTGATTTTTTCTTTAATTTTTATTTAGATGTTTACATATTCTATTAAAAAAATAAAAGAAATAAATTCAAAAGAAATAAATAAAAAATGATTATTTTTGTACATAAAATAATAAGGTCAACATAGGTCAAAATATGTACAATATACAATAGGGGTCCAAAACACAAGTTTCACATACAAACTCTGTTTCTTTTGAATTTGGTCTTGTTTTGAAAGTAAATGAGCGTACATTAATTCAAAGGCAATTAGGGGTCCATAGGGGACTGTATGAGAGAGATATTGACATTTAAGTTTTTTTATCTCAGCTAGGGTTTGCTTTTTATTGGGCAATTTTACAGGTTAGTATTTTTTTGGTATTTTCCATTTACTATTGTTAGTAATATGTACACTATAGAGTTGATTTTTATTCAATTCTGATTTAATGAAAAATAAATAAAAATAGGGGAAATTATTGTAATATACAGGTAATACTTACAGGGGAATTCATCTTCTTATTTATTGCAAATATGCATGCTAAAATGCAGAAATTAATTCTAAGTACATGAATGGTAAAAATACATATTAAATGATGAAATGCAGCTAATTACTTGGGAAAGAAGCTCTATTTTCCATTTTAGAGTGATGAAAATCATATTCATCACTCGTCCTTCGCCCCAGGAATCTGCACTCAACCAGGTCACCCTTTGATATGGATATCAGCTCTCCCATCTCCGTCGTTTGCCGGAGAGCATCATCTCGATGCATCCTCGCTCTTTCTCACCCTCTAATGCCTCGGGACCCATCGTCTTATTGTTTTTAAGCTAAACGTGAAGGTCCAGAACTTCGATTGAGGTATTTTTGAACCCCAAGAATAGCTCCAGGTGTCTCCGACCTCCAAGTCTCCTCCAATGAACCCGAGACCTCTCTAAGATGTCCAGGCGTTATGGAATCTTTCCAGGAACAAGTAGAGTTCTCAAAAGCAAAGGAGAACGATTGAGCAATGAGATTTTGAGGATCGAAGCTCGTAGGAGGCGAGTTCTTTTCGTGTTCTTCTAAGTGTCCTCCGAGTTATTAGAAGAAGAACTCGCTCCAGATGTAGTAGTAGCCGTCTGATCCAGAACCCTTCGATTGTTGATCCGGTTGTTGAGATCTAATCCCAGCTATCTATGGTCGAAGGGGTATCAGCCGTTCAGAAGGCGCCACATGCTAAGTGAAGAGACACCCACCATCGGATCACGCCTTAGGAGGTAATTTTTCCGTATACCCCTCACACTTTTGTATTTCATTTTTAATCCACAAACTTTCACCTATAGTGTAAAAAGTTCTTATTATTTTCCAAGTAGATCCCTGTACTTATATATTTGCACTTAGGTCCTCTACCACCTCACCTCACGTGCCCATACACGTGAGGTGATGAGCTTTTTGCAAGGACCCTATGTGCTTATGTGTTATTATTTAGTATGGTAACTCTTAGATTCAGTTTCAAACTTTTGGAAATTTTGCGTGTATGCCCTAGCGTGTTTTATAAATTTCATTTATATCCCTACTACCAAGGATTGATATAAACATTCGTGGGTAAATTATGTAGAGGCCCTTATATTTGGAAATTGGTAATGGATTGCATTTTTATTTATTTTTATTTGCATTATAGTCCCTGCTAGTATTTTATTTTTATTTTGTATAATCCTTGCATTAAAAATACCATCTTTCATTTAAAAATTATAGAAAATTTAATACAAGTGCCTTATAATATTTTTCATTGCATATATTTTTTGTAGGGTACTTGAAATTAATTCCCTATATTCATAATCCAAAAATGTTGCATTTATTCCCCATTTGCATAAAAAATCTATAAAAATTAGAAAAATGTTTTCAAAAATTCTAAAAAAATAGGGGTTGTTTATTATTGTATTTTGTAGCCACAGACAAAAATATCTAAAAATTTAAAAGAAAACCAAAAAATAGCAAAATCCTTCGAACCCTATAAAAATTATAAAAAATTATAAAAAAAAGCAAAAATTGCATTTTTTTTCTATTTCTGATTTTATTTATTATATTTATCATGTATTAAAGGTAATTTTGGAAATTTTGGAGATATTTAGTTGTTTTTAAATTACAAAATAATTTGGCATATTGTTTCAAGTCACTCTTTTGACATTTTTATTCAATTATAAGTAAAAAACTTATCAAGAATTTTGAAAAATATAAAAAATAATGAAAAATATACAAAAAGACAAAAAGTGATTTATTTTGAGTTTTTTGAGTATTTATAGTTATATCTATAAATATAGAAGGGTCATATATATTTATATAGTTATATTCACTTATATTATTATTAATTATTATTATAACTATTAAAATCCTAAAATATCTTAAAAACCTTTAAAATAAAAAAGGTTTGTCCCTTATGTATTTTCTTGATTTTACCATTATTTTAGATTTGTATTATCTATATTCTCTGTCTATATATTATATATTTATCTTATATATAAAAACGAGTAAGAAAAAGAAAATAAGAAAATGTATAAAAGAATATGAAAAGATCTCATCACTATCTCCTCCTGGTGCATTTGTGTTATTATTTAGTCATTTAAATTTGGAATCCAGTTCAAAACTTTTCGAAATATTTTATGTATGCACGGTTGTGTTTTGAAATATAATTTAGTCCTTATATTTTGCAAATTATCACAAAGGTCCTTTTACTTTGGATATTTGTTCTTGATTGCATTTTTCTTTAATTTTATTTACATTTCAGTCCTTGCTAGAGTTGCATTTTTATTTATTGTATTCATCATATTATAAATATCATTCTACCTTTATATTTTATAATATTTTATTTTAAGTGTTTGCTATATTATCAAATTACATATATTTTTTCATGGCAAATTAAAATATTTTCCTATATGTAAAATCCAAAAACATTGCATTTACCCCCTGTTTGCATTAGAAAATTTATAAAAATTGGAAAAATGTATTGAACAATTCTAAAAAAATTTAAGAGTTGGTTATTATTCTATTTTGCACCTACTGACCAAAAATCACTGAAAAAATCAAAAGAAAAACCCAAACAAACCCTTTCCAGTCATAAAAAAATTATTAAAATTTACTAAAAAATTAAAATTTGCATTTTTTGTTTCTAAATTTGATCTATAGCATATATTATATATTAAAATAAATTTTAGATATTTTTGATCTATTTAGTTATTTTTGAAATCCAAAACAATCTGACCACATATTATTATCACTGTTTTCTTATGTTAATTAAATTAAAAATAAAAATTAATAAAAAAATATAAAATTCATGAAGATATAGTAAAATATCAAAAATACAAAAAGAATTTATTTTGTGTATTTTGATTATTCATAAGTCTATTTATATAATACTAGCCTATCTTGAGTATTTATTCCTATATTTACTTATTTATATTTTTTCTTATTATCATGATTAAAAATACCAAACATATTTTTAATACCCTTAAAAAATAAAAAGGATCGTACCTCAGGTATTTTCCTTATTTTTCTCTATTATATATATTTATATTTATATCTATTATCTATTATATTATCTACATATAGTTATATGTATTCCCTCTAGTTACTAAAATGAAAATTAAAAATCAAAAAATATATAAATATATAAAAACAATCATAGAATCAAGAAAAAATATAAATTAAACCTTTCGAAAAAGACATATTGAAAAACGCACTAAAAATAAAAAATCACTTTAAAAACTTAAAAAAACAATAATTATCATTTAGTCAATTTTTGTGCTCTATTCCCCTTGCTCCTTGTATTCGACCTCTACACATACTTACACATATACACATTATTTGTAGAATTGTAATACATTTTAGCTCCGCATTTTTTATTTGCATTGCTTCATCTATTATAAGTTAATTGTTGTCTGATTCTCCTTTCATCAGCGGTCGCCACAGCAATAGTCTTCTCGCCTTGTGAGGATACATTAGACCCTCTCCTAAAGCATGTCAACAATTAATTGTTGATTTAGTTGAGATCTTCGAGAATTGTCACATCGAATGTACCCTCGCCTTGTGAGCGCACAAGACAGCACGTGGATATAGGGTAAATTATAATTGTAGGAAGAGGAAGGGGAGGTAGACATGGGAGATATGTGCTGGTAGTTTGGAGGCAATTGGAGAGGAAAAAAAGGAACGATAGGATGGAAAGAGGACGAGCAGGCAGCATTGGAGCCATGAAAGGTGATGAAATTGGAGAATTTTAATCGTTACTTAATGAAAGATATAATTGGTTCGAAAACAAACTCCATACTCTCTCTCTCATTTGTTCTAAAACAACTAATTATCGACCTCATGTAACCTCTTTATTTTTCCATTCTAAACGTATTTAAAGGATGCATATCAGGATAGAAAGTGTGCGGAAAATTCATTTCAGATATTTATTATGTTATTGGATGACCGACTCACCATATCTGCTCTTTTTTCTATTCTGATCTACAAACAATGACATATCCTCTTCACATTCTCCAGCAACTCACTATCTCTACTGTATCAAACTCGATCCACACCACACACCTCATTACTCCTACAACCCACAACCCCCTAACCCCATTCATCCTGCAATATCGATGAAGCTTCTCTCAGTTCGTCCCCAAACTAGTTCTTAATTATATTCCCTGCATTATTATCATCAATATGCAAAAGTGGTCCCATACCCAACATTATTATCATTACTCGATAACATGTTCTTAAGTATTTTGGGTGGGGACCAACAAGTCCAACTGGTCTCGTACCCAAGAAATTGTCAAGACCATTTTTTCTCGATAACAGAACAAAGACTTAAGCTCGGGACATTACATTTGTGATGGATATATATATAGGGTTGATCCTGTGAGAGCAAAAAACTGTAAGAGCATGAGAGTGGTGATTCTGGACCACTAGATTTTGTTATCTCTCTCCTGATTGATTTCAGGAGGAGATAGAAGAGCAGGATCTAGTGGTCCAGATTCGCTGCTCTCATGCTCTCATAGTTTTTGACTCTTACAGAATCAACTCTATGTATATGTGTGTGTATGTATATGTGTATATATATAACCTTTTGCATATCCCCAAGCCATTAATATCGTAAAAAAATTAGTTATCATCCAAGATGCAATCACTTTAAATGACTCATGAAGCATCAATTTGATGGTTTATTTGGAAGAAGCGATACAACCATGTTTCATAGTACCTTCTCGTAACACTAACAGGATCGTTCGGGAATTAAATTGCTTTCTCTCCCCGCAAATGGGAGACTAATCAAGCCCAGCCATCTGGTTTTCCATTTTCTATTGATATTATTGTTAAAATATCCATAGTTGTGATTGTTTTCCATCTTAATCACCTCAGACAAGGAAACTAAAATCTTGACTTCATGTGGGAAAACAAGGACATCATAAAAGAACCAATGCAATAATATGAAAGACTCTCCAGAGATAGTCCTCTTTTCTTTTTAGATGGATTGCCAATCGGCCTCATAGGGAAGAAAAATGTTCCTTTGTTATGCTGGCCTTAAGGGCCTATTTGGTAACTAGGTTGGGTTGAGGTATCCTCTTATGAATAGTAACGGTTTTGACGGTTGGGAGGATTTGAATGATAAATGTGATGTGGCGTTGATTATCTGTTATATTAACTTTTTTAATGATTATAATATGTTTTTTTAAAAAAAATATTTGAACATAATTAAAAAATAATATAACAAAGAAATGGTAAGATTCATACAACTAATTGCAAACCAGGAATACAGTGATAGAGCATGGGGGTATTCTGGCAACCAAACAGCCCTTTAATTTGGCAGCCAAACAGCCCTTAAATTTTTTAGCAGCTCTTTTTTTATTTAATGAGGAATGAACATGATCATTTTCTAAAAGTAGGGATAAATTAAAGGAACCATGTTCTTGTGGCATTCTTTTCTGAATGACAGAAAATATATAATTGAAACTTGTGGAGTTGCATATAATTACATGCATAATACACAGGAGCAGCTTTAGTCTCCGTCAATCTGCACCATTTGTCTTCAGAATTAAGTTGGACCTCCCCACTGTCAGCGCCGTACTAAGGACCATTTCTGTCAGAGGACAAAGGAGGTCCTGACCCTAATGAAAGGGACTACGATCAAATCGTATGTATATACGCTTACGATGATCATCAAGTAGATCATCATCTCCTTTTTTAGAATTAAAAACAAATCGTGAGTCATGATATCGATAGGATGGATTGGCAAACACCAAACAGTATCATGTGAGCCAAAAGCACTCCTGTAGTTCGAAGTTGGAATCTCTCTTTCTTGCTAAGAAGATGACTCGACAAATTGATCTGACTTGTAAAATCCAAAGCACTGTATCGACGGGGATGGAAAGATTTGGACGAATATAAATTTCCTACGGTAATAACATTGTTTGTTATCATGAATTCATAATAGTGCATGCATCACATCCCACAGGAACAGCACTGCTGCTTGAAATCACAGTGTAGGAGGAGACCCCACGTATCAAAGGAAATCTCGCAAAGGCAAGGCAACCCTAATGGAGAGGTACAGTATGGTTATGTGATCAGCCACACATATTCCATCTCATCCACTTCCCCATCATTGGTTTCGAATCTCACAGAACCCTAAAAAAAGCAGTTCTTGCTACCATCAAGTGTTTTGTTGGCGAACATCCCACGCGGAAGCAAGGAAAAGTTTCTGGATTAAAATCACTAATTAAGCCTGTTCGTCGTAATCTGGCTTTTAGTTCCCGAGGCTGGAGGGAATTTACTAGGTGGTGTAAGATCGTGCCTACAATTGTGTGGGCAGCTTGCAGGCTTGGATTGTTTTTTCGGTTCGGGAATAAGCAGGAATAAGAATGGGGAATAAGGAGAATAAGATCTATTCTTTGTTGGGCTGAAGGATATGAATAAGGAGAATAAGGTGAAATAAAGGTAGGTAAGGTGGGATAAAGATAGGAATAAGAGTGAAATAAGACAGAATAATATGGAATAGTCGTACCACTAGGAACCGTGTCGGGTGGAATTTAACCCCTTATTCGAAGGCCTATTCTCCAATCAAACAGGGCCTACGTAAATAAGTATCTATTTCAATTAAAATATATTTGCAGAAGGCACTAACGATCTTGTTTACAGCAAAACAAAATCTCCAGAAAACTGTAGTTCGGGTTAAACATAAGGTTCGAGAGGAACAAAATCTCGAACCCACTTGAATCAAAGCAACAAACGACATGTTTGAGCAACCCTCTGGACAATCATCTCAGCCGTTCTCTGTCTTGCAGGGGGAGGATAGATCATAGATCCATCCCATTATTCTACGTATACGTAGCCGTTGCTATAGTATTCGGACAACAGATCGAGGGAATACGAGGGTTGTGTCGATGGCAGTGGCGAGGTTAATTTAATTATGATTTTTATGTGTAATGATGAATTCGATCTGTTTCTCACGAAGTGGTTCTGTTGTTGTTATCGATTCGGAGACTGGTGTTTTTTTCTCCTATACGTTCCCGTCGCTCTCGATGATATTTGAGCTCATCTGGTACTTAAATTTGTCTTTGGGGAAAAGTTATAAAATCCTTGGTATTGAATAAAAGTTTACACCGAAACAAGAGGCAAGTGGGCAACAAGTTGCTCGCTGGTCTTTTTTAAATTGCATAGTCAATTCTCCTAAACACTACATCCATAAATCAATGACTCATCACATTACTGTTATTACTTTTTGGATCCTCTTTAAAAGCTCAACAGCTTCCAGTGCTATGAAACCAAAAGTATGAAAATCAAAAGGATGAAGGCATGTCGATTCTTCGTGCATACTTTCTCGTGCTTCACCACTTTTGCTGAAGAAGCTTTAAGGGCAATGCGCTATTGTGAATGTCCCGTTCTTCAACCCCACCAGCGGTGAAACTCCTGTCAAATCTACACAAGCATGATTCCCTCCGATCAACCCAAAAATCAAAATATCAGCAGGTCTAAGTGTATTCCCTCATGTAGATTAGTTAAAAAGTTCACAGACGCATCTTTCTTAGCAGCAATACCTGCACGCCTGAGTACATCAAATAAAACGTCTCTAACATGATTGTGTCTGTACTTAAACTCCGTAAGCTCCCTACAATAAATTTAAAACTCATTAATATCTGATCTTATTTCAGCAAACAGTATTGCCAATTTTATGTTGTCATTCCACTGTTCGACACATTGGCACCTTCATCGTTCGCTGCCAATTTTTTAAAGCAAAATCTGTTTATTTATGGGGGAAAATAAATATCGGATGTAGAGTCATTTAAATATTCAAAATTTAGAATTTATGGTTGAAAGAAAATTTTGGGTATATGTATAAGTTTTGGATAGTGATTTACACATAAGTTATGGACAGTGATTTATTGCTGGCGGAATTTTTGGTGGATATATATGTGCATCCTTCCCAATATTCATGTATCACTACAACGATGACAACTAAGTTATAGCAACAGAAATCTCGAGCATTCAAACACCCATATGTCAATGAAAATTACGTTTGAAGCTAAAATTATCATCTCACATCATCCCAAAATATTCTGTTACGGATTTGTGGCAACATTGTCAGTTGTAATAGAACTATAGCTACCATATTTTTGACAACGGGCATCGGCGATGTTAATATCCGAATATGTTGCCACAAGCTAATTTTTCTACAACTAGATTTTGTTGCCACAAGCAAGAGGTCCGAGGATGCATTGAAGGTGACAATTAATCCATCAATAAAAGATAATACTAGAAAATTGGATTCTTATTTAAGACTCATGCATTAATTAGTGCATCTATCATGCATTAATTAGTGCATCTATCTGTTTGTCGTGGCCGTTACAAAATCCGAATAAAGATTTCGTTTCTATAATCCATCCACATATACCATCATATGTTTGATCGTTTCCTCCTCCTTTTCTCCCGGATGTTCTTCTTAGAGACCTTACGAGAATAATTATGAGCAATTTACACTATTAATAAGCACATATTTTCAGACCTTGATAGTTGCATGCCATCGCTTTAGCAAAAGCCTACAGTGACGTTTTTTTCTAAAAATCCTTCACTATGTTATTCACTGTTAAATATATAACAATAATATTATCTATTCCGTAATTATTTCTTGTATTTGAAATTAGCAAGAAATCATATTCGTTGCTATATTAGTAGCGATGTTCCATATAACAATGACTATCTCTTGCCATTTTTCAAAATTGTAACTGATTGTCATTATATTTTGAACTAAAAAATTAGTGTCAATAGCAAAATTTTGGAAATTACTTGGAAAACCCTCGAAGAGGGAAAAACCACGGGGACGCAAAACCCTAATCTCCCCTCTTAAAGATTAATGTATTCTTCACTAAGTTAGTTATCAAAGAGGGGGATGCGTACATTATATAGACATGAGTGGATAAACAGGTCCTCATCCATAAACACATTTATCCATAAAGAATAATTTATTCTCAACAGATTATGATCAATGTCGCATTTTTGTTCGATCATATGTTGATTTGTATGGATTATTATGCCTATTGATTTATAGATACTCTTAATACAACGGAACAATTTGTTACACGATATGCCTACGCTATTCGCAGGCCGAGAACAAATACGTATAAACTTCTAATTACAATATGATATCTGTCGTTTGAACGGCAGTGAAGAGAGTCTTAACACAAAATCAGGCTGTTCTTTCCGAAATTATTTACATTCGTCTTTAGGGCAGGTTATCGAGCCCAACGAGCCGAGCCAGCCTCTGGCTCAGGCTCGAACTCTTATCAAGCCCGACCACCTTATCAAGCCCTTATCGAGCCAGTTCGAGCTCGAGCCGAGCCCCTTATCAAACCCGAGCACCTTATCGAGCCCGGTCTAGGTTCGAGCCCAAGGCAAGCTTGTTAAGGAAAATGGGTACAATTTTGGTGGAAAAGTGTCTTGCATGGGTTTGAACTCAAGACCTATTCTATTTAAAACAGTGTTCTTTACTAATATGTCACTATCCAAGTTGTATACAAAATCTTAGTTGTAATATATATTGTAACATTCTATTTGCTTATAAAAAAGAAAAAAAATACTAATTTTCTAATGCGTGGATGGGGGGAAATGTGTGGCGGGAATGTGATTTTTGAGAATTGAGTCGTGAGAGGGGCAAAGTTAGTGGAGGGAAAATTGCAAAGGGTTACTTTTATTTTGTTTGTATTATATATAAATATTATATGTGTATATATTCCTTATCTAGTCCCTTATAGAGTTATCGAGCCGAGCGAGGTTCGTCTCGAGCTCGACTTGTTAAGCTATCAAGCCCAAAGTTCTGGCTCGGGCTCGGTTCAATAGCTTAATGAGCCATGCTCACAAGCTCTTATCGAACCGAGCCCGAATCTGGCTCATCGAGCCGTGACTCAATAGCCAGCCCTATTCGTCTTGGAAGCAAAAATAGACAATAACACGTAGCTTTCTGTGATGAAGATGGGAGCAATTGAAAACTTTGAAGTGCTCGAAGGATGTAAACATGCACCCATCTCCATCTTCAAAATCATCAAAGGAAAATCCGATCTGATCTCTAATACAATGAATCGTAATCGGAAATCCCGGCAATACGATCGGACAGGATCAGGGATGGATCCAAGGAGGAATTAAATAGAGCTGGGGCTGCTTCTAACCGGCAGGCACGATCGAGTGCATAAGGCCAAGCGATCCTTTGTTGTATACTTGTACTCTTGTGCCGGACTCCCCACCATGGAGCCCCAAATCTACAGCTGTCCCTGTTAGCAAGAGGGGTACCTTTGAGCTGGAGGATCAGACAGACCATTTTTATATATCATATCATGTGTTTCATCACGCACATAAAATTGCATAAATATGTTAGATACCATTAGTTTCTACTCTGCAATCATACATATCCATGGCGTTTTCCGGCATTCCACAGTAGTGGCTGTGGAGATCCCACGACGTCTACCTTCTACCTTCTTCAGCAGCCATGCGAGAGAGAGAGAGATATATATCTATATCTAGACTGCAAGTTTTCGGTATGCAATTAATGGGTAGACCCTCTCGATGGAACCCATTCGTGTGATGCCTCGCTTTCCATGTCCTGTACGAATGTGATAAAAGTAAAACCACCCAATTACAGATTTATTTATCTCGAAGAAGAGGGTGGTATTTGGCGCTTTTCGGTGGGCGGCTCTTCACTTTTATAAGAAAATGAAAGGGCATGCATGCATCGGATCTAATGCATGGGGTAGATTGTCTTGGGGTTTAAAATTGTTTGGGTTTTTATCAGTTGTGTCCCTCCTAGATATTGCAATATCAATTATACCTTTTTCTTTTGGAGAATATATCAGTTGTGCCCCTAACTTCTTGCTATTTTATCACTTGTATCGCTCGGTTACTTTGACCGTTAATGAGTTGAACTTAACCATTCAAACCATGGGTTGGGTAGGAGGGGTAAAATTGGAAATCCTCATCTTCTTCCTCATGTTCTCAAAACTATCAACCCCAAAATTGACGATCAAACAATGACGATAAACCGCGTCGTGCTGCTCCTCCGCCACTGCCCTATGCTGCTTCTTCAAGTCCATCGTCATTGGTGGTCGGAGAGAGGACAAAGGTCGTCCACGATTGTGGTTCTTGCTGCAAGCAAGGTCTCTTGCTCCAAGGATGGGGAGGAGGAGGGGGCAAGATGGGGGCAGAGGAGGAGGGAGGCTGGGGGCGGAGGAGGTCGTCGGCCTTGGAGGATGATGAGGGGAGGAAGGAGGTCGTCGGCGGAGGAGTTGCGGGTGGAGGGCAACCAGCCAGTGGTGGGGGAGGAGTTCCAAGCGGAGAGGGAGGAGGAGGAGGTTGGGGGAGGAGGAATAGGATGGGGGAAGAGGAGGAAGAAGAAGAGGATGCGGAAGAGGGTGAGAAAAGACCACTGAACCACTTTTTTTACATTAATTCCGCTTTTGTCCTGAAAGTTAACGTCCGTTTGCACTGTGGGTGGACGGCAACTAACACAAGGAGCACAAGTGATAGAACGGCAAGAAGTCGGGGCACAATTGATATTTCAAAAAAGAGAAGAGTATAACTGATATTCTGATATCTTAGAAGGGCACAACTGATAAAAATCAAATTATTTTTATTTTATTTCTGCCATAAGAAACGGCATCCCTGATTTGCTTTAGCTCGAAAGAGAAAAGAA
The DNA here is from genome assembly GCA_037367405.1 of Ottelia alismoides. NCBI lineage: Eukaryota > Viridiplantae > Streptophyta > Magnoliopsida > Alismatales > Hydrocharitaceae > Ottelia > Ottelia alismoides. Next base: position 898,508 of record JAZKJV010001734.1, read on the forward strand.
CACTTGTTTGATGTTTCCTCGTAAGTGGAGTTCTATCCTGCCAAATCACTTTCCGTGAATTTTATAGTTTTCTAGTTCTTTCGTACGTCATTAATCGAGGTTGTATATGATTCCGTTCACATTCATTTTTTTCTGATAGGATTGCTGTGGAAGTATTTTCATGTTTTATCACACTTCACTTTATCTGCAGATAAAAAAGACATCAAAGCATTGCTTTTGGAACTCATGGAAGACCAGACATAGGAAAAGATCATATGACTCAAAAACCACCAACTACTACCATCTTATTTGTCATATTTAGATCTACAATTCTGGGATGGGAACTCATTTGTTCAGCTATCAGATCATTTAAGTGGATTCAAGTACATTGAATTTCCTTGGATCTTTATTGAAACCTCCACCACAGCATGGGCCCTGACAACAATCCTAAACAGTGTTTTTGAAATCAAACCAGACCTGCCGGTCGATCATGGGCCCTGACAACAATCCTACACAGTTCGATCGGTCTGACCTGTGAACCGGGCCTGGACCGATCCGGTTAACCGATTTATGTTTATGCAGGTTCGCTTCGATTATTCAAAATTTAATTAACATGTCCGAATTCAACCTATTTTTTTTGACCCGGTTTGAATCACATTTAATTTTCAAATTATTTAAAAATTTTGTTGGTAGATGGAGTTGAAGCCATGACCTTTGGTTACTTATTTCACACTTCTAACCAACTATACTAACACAACTTTTTACATTTATTGGGTTTAAATATTATTAAACTATTATCATGTTGTAAAGCATTTAGTCCAAATAATATATATATATATAGATGATATGTATGATATTTGATGATGTTTAAGAAAAATACTTTATGTATAGTGTGAAATATATACATTATCTATCTATTTTAAATATATTTCTATACATTATCTATCTATTTTATATATATTTCAAGTATATTAAGTGTATATTATATATATATATATATTATTTAATTTCGGTATGATTAGCCGGTTCAACTACTTTTTTTTCACTAATCCGATTTAATCCGATTTTAAATAATGATGACGTCATCATCCGCTTAAACCGGTTTGATTACATGGTTCGATCAGATCCAACCATTTTAACAAGGTTTCTATTTCGGCGGTTCGGATTCAAAAACCTCGATCCTACATGCATTTCATTAGCATTCTAGCTATACATCAACCCCTCAAACAAGCAGCGTAGACGAATAGCATCCGTCGGATCGTCCGATCCAACTGTCCATCTCCCGATCCCTTGCTTTCCCCCCAACATGTATGATTTGCATACACGCAAAACATTCCCATACTTCTATACACCACTTGGACATTATAGAGAAGAACAGTTCTGGCAAAACAGTCGATTCCTAACCGTTGGATCATATTCGAAATCCAAATGGATAAGATAAATACTTCCCCTATACGTATACTGTGCTCTCCTCTCTGCTTAAATAGACCTCACCGTTCTCTCCTCCACGTCATATTCTCTCTCTCTCTCTCGATCGACTGATCAGCGAACTAAACAGAACAAAGGCAATGGAGAAGTTCACAATCTCAGCAGGAGCCAGCAACAACGGAAGCCATCAACGCAACCTCACCACCTTCTCCAACACCAACAACCCCATATCCATCCCCTACAAGAAGCCCCACTTTCCCGCTTTCCCGCCTCCGCATCCGCCGAAGCACCACCACCCCGACACTGAGCTCAGTATCTTCTCCGCCGAGCGCTACTTCAAAGAAGATGAGCCGGAAGAACCCATCAGCAGCAACAACATCCTCCTCCCAGAAAGGTGCCACGTTTCTTCCCCTCCTCCTCCTCCTCCTCCGCCTCATTACCCAAGAACCCCCTCCCTCTCCTCCTCCCACAGCTTCAAGTCGAACCACACCCCCACCGAAGCAAGCTGGAACAGCCGCACCGGCCTCCTCTGCCACCCCCACCCACACCCTCTCCCCCTGCGCGAGAAGGAACACCGCAGGTCCCCGAGGTGGCGACTCTGCCCCACGTGCCCCTGCTCCGGCAAACGCTCCGTCGACGTCGAGGAGAAGTTCTCCGAGTTCAAAGACTCCTACCTCGCTGCCTCTGACCCCAAGAAACAGAGCATCGGAGAAACCGGGAACGTCGATGCGGATCGACCCAACTCGGAAGATTTGTGTCTGATGGTCTCAGGCATCACGAAGCTCAAGATCCTCCCAGGGAAGTGGGAGAACCCCGATGAACCGTTCCAAAGATCCGACATTTACGCCCCTAAGAGCCACCGCATCGTGAGCGGAAACCCCCCTTTTGGCGAGAACGGGGCCTTCTCTTTCCCCGTACTCGCGAAACCCGCCTGTGACGAGCCCCCGCGCGTCTCCCTCGAGGTCTTCCGACCCAAGGAGGAGCCACGGAGGACCTCCTTGGATCTCCGACGGAGGTGGGCACCACCCTCCGACGAGATGCGCCGGAGCTTCACATTCTCCGGGAGCCCGAGGGTGGCAGCCGGCATCGCTGACGACGACCTTGTGAGCGACGCGAGCTCGGACCTCTTCGAGATCGAAAGCTTCGCGACGACATCCGGAGGACCGGCATACCGGCGGCGGGAGTCGCTGGATGAAACGCCGGCGGCGGGATCGTCGCCGGCGAGGGCGTCCGGGTGCTACCCACCGAGCGAGGTGAGCGTGCAGTGGAGCGTGACGACGGCGGAGGGGGGCTTTGACCGAAACAGCGTCGCCAACTTCTCGAGTGCGGCGTCAGATTGCGGCGGTGAGGCCGTGGAGGAGCACTGGGGGAAGAAGAAAGGAGGAGGCGGGGGGTTGTTGCTGATGAGCTGTCGGAGTTCGAAGGCGGTCAACGTTGCGACGCATCAAGTTAGACACGTGGCAGAGATCAGGAGGGGTGGCGGCGGGGAGAAGCCTCAGCTGACCAGGTCGCTCTCGGCCCGGTTGAACCAGCCGGTTCAAGGATTGTGATCCCGAGCGCTGCCGTGTGGGCTTAGTTATGAATACTTCTCAGAGATATCCATCCGCCTTACGCGCACATGCACTGTCCGCCTTAGGGTTCGTTTGGTTGGAGGGTTGGGCAGGGTTGGGTTGGCCCAACCCGAGTTACCCCTCCTTCCAACCCTCCCAATCCTCCTCACAGTTTACTATTCATAGGGGTACCCCAACCCAACCCAACCATGTTCAACCCTGAAACCAAACGAACCCTAAGTGTGGGGGAGAACAGCAGTTGGGCTTCTGTACATTTTGGAATCTCTTGTTAATTTCTTTGTTTAAAAGATTTTTCACTGAACTTGGTGTTTTTTTTTGAATTTTTTGGCCGATTGTGGTTTTTTTTCGTAATCATTGAACTATATATCGTGAATTGTGATGAGATATAGAAAAGTTTATCTAACGCTCACGATTAGGTCCATGTTAGTTATCGAGGAAAATTGATCCTAACAACTTGTTCGATTCAAATTCAGATTGATCCGTTGACAGTCAAAACCTTTAAATCTAAGTTCGCATGTTACTTACCACACTTAAATCCACATACACACTTTGTGAGATTTTAGATGTGTGACTATATTTGAGGGTTATGATTTTACCGTTTACAAGTTAGTTTAGGACTATCCAAGCCATATGCATGGGAGGAAATTTGAACAAAGGTGAATACTTGGAGGAGTAAATAACTAAGAGTGTGTCCAAACAAGTGATGCCTCCATAATTTCTCATTGCTCTGAAATGAGTCCATCATTAAGGGGCGGTTTAGTTCATCGTTATCATGCATTCCAACAAGGTATGATATTGACGGGGTCTCCAATCATAGAGTTGATGTCGAAAATGATTTGAAGGAGGTTGAGACAGGTAGGGGTGTTTTCGGGGTGGGTATCCTAATCGTTCGATCACGACTTGCCCCAATCCATCACTATCGGGTCATGAGTCAATCCGACTCATTTGAAATGGTACCGAGATCAAACAGATACTCATATTATTTGAATGGGTCACATGTACCTGTGGATAGCCATTGAATAAATGCTTCCAAAAAATATCTCATTTCCCTCTTTCAATACTTCAAAATCAGGACTATTTAGGAAGTAACGAAATCTTAAGTTAGCTTTATTAACTTTTCTAAGATTTTGTTGAGTGGTGGCTTTATTAACTTTTCTAAGATTATTCGTACATTCAAAGTTCACAATGCATCGTAGGAAAATAGAGATGTAATGGGAAAGGTTTAAGCTCAATTTAATTCAAAAATTATAATTTGCATGCAATAATGAGAAAAATATATAAAGAGAGGAGCTTCCTCATGAACAGTGTTCAGCCTTATATCTTATATTCCTCGCACTCACCATTTCGAAACAATTACCTTTACATCGCAAAAAAAATCTCCCGCACAAGTTAAGAACATAATAAAGTTGAGGTTGGAGGGGGCTCATTGGATCGAGATTGCTTACAGGCAGTGCGCACCTTTGCGGTGGTGTAGAGGCGAAGTGGAAGCACCTGGGAGGCGGCAGAGCATAGAGCAGGTTGGGATGCGAGATGATTTAGTGGAGGGATGTGGGAGGCGGTTGTGGATGGAACGCGGCTATGCAAAGATCTGGAGGGACGTGGGAGGCGACGGGCATAGAACGGAGCAATGTAGGATCGGGCGTAGAGATATGGGAGATGGTGGCGCATGAAGAAGGGGTTATGCAAAATCCGGTGGAGTAGAAACGAGGAGGAGGTGTTGTAAGAAAGCACTAGCCGACTGACCGTGAACAAAAGCTAATTAGGAGCATCCAAAGTTACAGGGACAAGCATTACATGGCTCCTACCCAACCGGATACCCATCTCACCCATGTGTTTTCCACCAGGTAGCAATGGTTTAACGGGTCAACATGGTATCGGTATCCGTCCCAAACTAACATTTAGGTTCAAAATAGCTGGGTTAGGGCGGGTACCCATTTTTACCCAAATAAATTGAACACCCCTAGAGACATGTGCACATGATAATAGGTGCAATTTGTGTTTCATTTTTATTTAAAGTTACAAATCAGATTTTAAGGAATTTAAGAAAAGCCTTCAAAGCCCGAAAAAAAAGCTCACAAAGACAAAACATTGTCTCATGATATATCGTGTATATAATTCTAGAGAAGCGAAGGTCGGATTTTATAACTAATAAATCTCTATATATATGAGCATGGATTACCTCTTTACTAATGATTAAGAGACTGGCCAACATGGTCTTAAAAGGAATGTATAGTAAAATCTATGCCCGTCAAGGTCTTGAAAAAGGAGAAATAATGTAATGGCAGAGAGATAATAACGGAAAATCTTAAATATGCACCAAACCAGTCCCCATCATTAAAAAAAAGCAAAACAGTTTTTGTAAGTAGATATGGTCAAATTTGTCTTCATATCACATCTTTGTTTCCTCTCAAAGAACTACATGAAATCCAACTATTTTCCAATAACAAGGTTGCGTTTTAAACCTCTCCTTCCAACTCACCTCTTGAAATATATTTTTTCCCAACTAGTTTATGATAAGAAGGTCATGTTTTGAACTTCTCCCTCCAAGTCACCTCTACAAACCTAATTTTTTTTCCTTTTTTCCAATCCCAACATTAAATTTCCTATTCCATTTTTTTTGTCTAACAATAAACCTCAATTCGTTCCTTCTTCTTACAAGTCAATCATCTCCAACCTAAAATTCAAAACTCTTCTTTTCTTCCTCGAAAGTATTAGTTTCCATGTGATTAAGTTGCTTCACCTCCACATCAAAAAAAAGGCATTGTATTCTATTCCCTCAAATTTTTCCTCATTAGATTTTCTTAGTAAAAAGAAGCCACTCATCGTTCTTGAATCCACTTCTACTTATTCCATTCTTGATAGACATCATAATATATTTCACAGAAGTTCAAGCTTCTATGATATTTTCCAAATAGTGTATCTCGTATATTTTCAAGTGAGACCATTATCATATATAGGTTCCTTCTTTATTTCCCCATTCCCTTCATTCTTTCCTCCCAATCCTTTTTAACACCATACCAGTCCTAGCATTGTCAACTCTTTAAATGCTGACTAACTTTGGAACATTGGTTCAAAAATCTGATTTTTCACACGCCTTTGCTCTTCCTTCCAATTCCATTGACTATAATCTAGCATAACAAACAAGACCTAAAGGCTGGAACTATTTCGCAAGACTAGACAAGGAAAGCAGCTGCCCTCTCTAGCACATGAGCATTTGTCGTGCGCCGCGTATCGGAATACCAGCTTAGAAGAATCAACATCCTTTGCTTTTCTTTGCTCGGTTTGTCCCTCGCGATCGCCTGCAACAATGCAAACTGCATCAAGAAATCCATTCTGAAAGCACCCCGTCCTTGATCACTCTATTCAATTTACAGAACTATGTCAGGGAGGGACAGAAAAGGGAATAAGGAAGTGCAACACAACAGCAAGGGATAGTAGATATTGCAGTCCATGGTCCCCAGATGGGTGATGCTGTATAAGAGGCAGGGGTGCTTGTTTTTTCGTTACATTATTTTCTGCGCGAAATCAAACCAATTATCTCTTCTGGCTGGCGGTCCTATATTACAGATAAGAGTGTCACACTTAAACTTAAATTGAAGGGACCAACATCCTTGCTATTGTCCCAAACCTACATCCCTTAGGATCATTAACTGCTTCACAAGGACATGGACTCGATACACACCCTTTACCGAATAAAGCATGGCATGAGATCTACATCTAGTGTACATCACCTCCATAAAAGCAAGAGGACCCCCTGAAAATGATGGCTAGAAACCTATGCTGACCAGAAAACACAATTAATCAAGGGAAGGGCCCATGAGCCCATAATTGGACTTCAATGAGGACCACATGCGTGGTAAAGCTTGAACCTAATCTCATGTGACAATGTGGCCATAGCAAGATTGGAGTGTAATCCACGCACATGATTCATGTCCCTCTTATTTGCTTGGCTCCTTCCCCTTAAACACATCATCATAGATCCATAGTGTGGGCTCAGCAACTAGTCTCCCCCAAACAATAGATGCTCCAACAGGCGTGTATCAAGTTGGTGGCTATCAGGATATACCATGGCCTTTTCATCTCCAAGGAAAGGCCGATGCCAGCATTTAACAGAATCCGTACAGATATAATGACAGTGTTATGGCTTTAAGGAGGCATCCTATAGCCACACTAAGATGGATGTCTGCTGTAGCCCTTGCTGCAACAGAGTCGGCTGTAGGGGCTGGAGCCGCTCGATCTTGATGGAACGGTTCCCACGAAGTCACAATGGTTTCTTTGGCTGAGAATTAGATGCACGATTGGAACCTGCAGAAAAAGAAGAATAAAATTTACTCATTGCAGGAACCACAACAATGAAGGCACAAGGTACTGAAGCATGAGAGTGACACCTGCATTTAGAGCTCCATAACGGAGTACAGATAGGGTCAAGAATCTAGAAGGCTACCTACCTCTAGGAAGCTAAGATTATAGTGACATAAATCAAGGTCAATATCGGCAATATAAACAGAAGATGAGAGAGGCTTTACTCTGATTAATCGCAACTGTTGTAAAGCTTTTTTAAGCACCCATGTCATGTTATGAATCACCCATTTGCAGAGGACAGAACCCGAGTAGTCAGGACTTCATGAAAAGGTGAGGAATTGGTCCCTGTTTCTCCTGTTAGTTTCGTTACCTTCAATTTCTGTGCAGCGCCAACTTTGCAGCGGAAGAAAGCTATACCAAAAATGACTAAGCCTGAAGATGATAAGATCCTTGTATGAAAAGTGAGAAAGACTAACAATAGTTTGTATATTAGATGGACGAAAAATTCTAGCGGAAGCAAACACGTACAAACATGATCAAACAAGTAAAAGGTCGTGACAAGCTCTCTCTCAGAGACGTCAAATGTGTTTTCGTTGGCTACTCTTTTACTCAGAAGATGTATCGTTGCTTTGATCCGCTCAAGCAGAAATACTTTGTCAGTGCTGACGTTATTTTCTTTGATTATGTCATGTATTTTTCTCCTACAAGCGACAGACTAGACCCATCTGACTCTGATGATGAGATCTACCTGCCTCTTGCTCCTACTGTCGTGCCACCACCTCCCTCTACTCTTTCTCTACCACCACTTCCCATCCACCACCACCGCCACCTACACCTACTACTGATTGTACCCCTGCTCCTATGTCTCCACCCCATATTGTGACTTAGTTTTTACCACATGGTTTTTACTCGCAGGTCTCGCTCGGTTCCCCCTGCTCACAGGTCTTGCCCATAATCCAACACGTCTCAAGTATGTAATGAGCACATTGTTTCTACTGATGGCATTACTGAGTTGTCTATGCAGCAGGATTCTATACGTTATGAACAGGTGCCCTTGGTAGATGATCTCGGTGTGTTGATTGCTCTACGCAAGCAGAATTGTAGGTGTGCTACTTATCCTCTTCTATCTCAGGTTTCCTTGTGCAGTCTGTCAGAGGATTTCATGCGGGTAACCTTGGCACTATCAGCCGCGGAGATACCATGGACATATCAGGAGGCTCTTCAGGATAATCAATGGAGAATAGGCATGGAGGAGGAGATGGATGCGTTACAATCACGTGGTACTTGGATTCTTATTTCTGCTCTAGTTGACGCATCCGTTGTGGGATGTAAATGGGTGTTCACTATGAAATACCGTGGAGATGTCAGTGTAGATCGCTATAAGGAGAGACTTATGACACGTGGGTTCACCTAGACTTATGGGATGGGCTATCATGATACTTTCTATCCAGCTGCCAGACATTCTACTCTACACATACTACTTTCTGTTGTCGTGACACGAGATTGACCCCTTTACCAGCTTGATGTGAAGAATGCCTTCCTCTATGGTGATCTACAGGAGGAGTCTACATGTAGCAGCCACATGGGTTTGCTATTGAGGAGATGCGCCATGAATTCTATTGTCAGTCAATGGGAAAAAAGCATCATTTCTGGAAGTAGTTTTTTCACGGAAACTGGGGGGTTCCAATTTCCTTAGAGCTACAACTGAAGCGACAGACAATGGAGATTCTTATTCCATTGCAACAATAACAGAATCCTCAGCCATTGGAGGCTACCATACAACAACATAATCAACGGATGGGGATGATTCAGCCTCAGGAGCAGTTTGCTTCATTCCTGAACGACATGAACTAGCAACCAAATGTGGCCTCCTCATCTCAGCAGCAGCAACAGCAACCTAGATTGCATTGTTTATGGCATAGAAGGAAAAGCCTTTGGTGGCTATATAGCAGCAACAACAAACTATAGGGGTTATAGTCCCTTTGGTACAGTAGCAGAGGGTACAACAACGTTCACAGAATATAGTGAAGGATGCTAAGATCAGCAAAAAATACTTGATGGAGCTGATACTTTCCAGCAACAACAGCAACATGGTGGTACCAACACATCTCCACAGTCTTTGCAACAAAAATCCGATCTTGAAGTATTGGAGAAAGCTTCAAACAGGAACAAGGAAGGCAAGAAGACGAAAAGACAAAGCTTGAATAATAATCTTCTCCTTGAAGGACTTAAATTTGCAGACATAGCAGACAAAGGTTGGGCTGTAGAGACGAAAAAATTAGAAAGGAAGAAGAAACTTGCAAATTTGGTTCTCTTAACATTCGAGGTTCGTTACACTTGGAAGCAGAAAAGACAAACCATTTACTACAAGCCTTAGCTTCCCTTCTAAAGGAGATCTATACTTCAAAGATCTTATCAAGAAAGAGCCTAAGCAAATTAAAGAGGTGGACAAATGGATTTACTTGTATCACGAAAAATGAGGTGGAAGATAAGCTTCTGGATATTGCTTCAGATGCCGAGGTGCTAAATGTGCGCAAAAAACAAGTGGAGCATTCATTGGCTAAAGGCTTCAAGAAGAAAAATGTGATACCTGACTTATGGATTAGGGATGATTGCGCAGTGAGATGGTGAAGTTCAATGCGAGATCTTGATGATAAAACCAAGTTGGCCATAATTAACATTGGGTGGACAAAGGTAAAAACTGGCCGACTTCAAGAAGAGGCTTGGATGGAGGGATCTAACTCTTGCTTACTTGGAATGTAGGGAGTTGGATATCAAAGGATATCCTGAAGCAAAGAAGAAAAGAGGTGGTATGAGAAATCGTTCAACTACCTTTCAACATTAGAATTTTATCTTTGTGGTTTGAGGAGATGAGATGGGGGCATAAATTGAAGATTATCTTTTTGCCCCTTTCATGGCATGAAGTTTTTTGATAGCATAACTTTATAATCTATCTAAGGACATGTTGGCCAAGTCTTTATTCATAGTTGATCTATCTTTAAGGCATTTTTGACCATAGTCATAGCTTTACTTTATTTTTCTTTTTTTGAAGGCCATGTTGGCCGCAATTATGACATAAGACTTATAGCCCCTTAGATGCACTATCATACACATATTGTGATACGAATAAAAGCATTTATCCAAATCTTTTAAAATTGTGCTTACTTAGCAAAAACGGCGCCTCTTCTATGGTGTCAATGGCTATAGTAACTTCATTTCCTATGCAAATGCTGACTATGCTAGTTTTCCTTAGGACATGTTGGGAAAAGAGACTACTGTATTGATTCAGAAAACCCTAGGCTCTCTTATATAGGGAGAGACCTAAAGGGTAAATTACAGAGAGGTCTATATAAGATAAAGAAATAACGATAAACTACATAAAGAGATAATGAAACTACGAACTATCTCTACACTCCCCCTCAAGGTGGAGCATAGATATCTATCATGCTCAGCTTGGATGAACATCTCTGAAACGGTCCTCTGAGCAGTGGCTTGGTGAATATATCTGCTGTCTGATCTCCCGAGCTCACATGTGCAGTAGATATCAATCCTCTCTGGATCAAGTCCCTCGTGTAATGGCAGTCAACTTCAATATGCTTGGTCCTTTCATGGAAAGCTGGATTGTTGGCAATAAACAATGTTGCCTGGTTGTCAGACTGGAGCTTCATAGGCAGGGGCACAGGTACATGTAGATCTTCTAGTACTGAACGAACCCACATCATCTCCGTGCTGGCTTGAGCCATGGCCCTATATTCAGATTCTGCACTGGACCTTGCCACGACAGTTTGTTTCTTGCTTTTCCAAGAAACCAAAGAGCCTCCAATAAACACTGCAAACCCTGAGGTTGATTTCCGGTCCTTAGGACATCCTGCATAGTCTGCATCTGCACACGCTGAGACAGATAAGTCTGTGTCCTTCTTGAATAGTAGCCCTGACCCTGGAGAAGACTTCAGATATCTCAGTATCATGTGTATAGCATCCATGTGAACCTGTCTTGGCTGCTCCATAAATTGGCTCACCCTGCTAACAGCAAATGCAATGTCTGGACGAGTAATGGTAATGTAGAGGAGTTTTCCCACCATTTCTCTGTATCTCCTCTTATCCACTACATATGTATCACCATCATACAGCTTCATGCTGGGGTCCATGGGAATACTAGATGGCTTGCACCCATCCATGCCAGTCTCAATCAGGAAGTCTGTAATATACTTCCGTTGTGTCATCACCAAGCCTTGTGCATTCCTTGCAAATTCTAACCCCAGAAAATATCTTAGGGCATGTTTGGTTGCTGGGTTGGACTGGGTTGGTCCAACCCTGGTTACTATTCACAAGGGTACTTCCTCCTCACAGATTACTATTCACCCACCCCAACCCAGCCCAACCCAACCCAATCCAACCCAGCAACCAAACAGGCCCTTAGGGTTCCAAGATCCTTTGTAACGAACTGACTGCCTAGGAATGCCTTCGCCCTCTTTATGCCCTGAACATCATCTCCTGTAACAAGAATATCATCCACATAGACCATCATGACAACCGTACCTGCCGATGACTTCTGGACAAACAAAGAGTGATCGGCATTTGACCTCTTGAATCCCTGTTGCTCAATCAGGTTAGACAACTTCTGGAACCATGCTCTGGGACTCTGTGATAAACTCGGAAATCAACGGTCTTAAGTTCAACACAAAGCGTGAACTCAGTCGCAGTGTCGACCAATCAAAATCCGAATTTAATCAACAATTAACCCACACTAAGATCAACAAATTAGAAACAATGTGGAGTTAAAATTTATTTTTAACTCTGCACAAATGGTGTATAGTGTCAAGTATGCAGAGAGTTCGAACACAGGGAGCAAACAAGGTAGTACAAGCAAGTGCTAAAGTGTGTGTGTGAGTGTATGATGTGTCTACACTAAGCAAGCAAACAAAAGAAATGTTTTTGTGGGTTTTTAAATTTTTGATTTTTTTTATTTAATTGTTAATTTTGTATTTTTATTTTTTTATTTTCTGATTTTTATATTTTATATTTTATATTTTTTTTATTTTTTTTTTCAATATTGGAAAGTAAAGACAATATAATAGAAGGCAAGCTTAAATATGTATAAAACTAAGTAAAAATTACCAAAAATTCAGAGATAAATTGTTTTTAGTCTTTTTAGGATTTTTTACTGTTTTTGTGATTTTTGGGGATTTTTCAAAGTGTTTTTGGTATTTTTAAATACTGAATTAAAGGAAAACAGTGGAAATAAGGCTGGCTGTGAATAAAATGCAATTTAAAAATAGCAACCAGTAGCTCAAAATTTTCACACTATTTTTCTAATGAAAAGAACAAAATAAAGGACAAATAGAAGTTGAGTTTGTATTTTTTTGAATTTTCTACTATTTTCTATATTTTTTTGAAGTTTTTGAGTGTTTTTAAATTTTTAGTGTTTTTCTTTTGAGATTTTTAATGATTTTTGGACTGACACTAAAAGATAATAAAATAGACACTAGGTATTTTTTTTGGAATTTTTAGAGGAGTTTTAATATTTTTTTGGTATTTTCTAAACTAGACAGTGCACAAAATAGATGTTTTTGATTTTGAATAAATATGAAAATAAAATAAAATCAAAAACTAAATAGATGGCGTTAAAGAACACGTGCACAGGAGCTTAGGTCTATTTTTGTGGAATTTTTGGGCTTTAGATGATATTTAAAATAAATACAACAAGCATCCAAACATTAAACAGTCCTGGCAGGGGTATATGTGCAAAATATCAAACATCCAGGGGCAAACATGCAATTTTCCACAAAAATATACACTTTATATTCAATTTTTGGCACCAAAAGACAATTACAAAACCCGCCTGGGCCTAATCAAAATTTTCCCACCAGGGCGCGTGACTTGCACGCGCCTGGGAAGGACTGGAATGCAATATCTCGAAAGCCTGGGGGTCTCTTTGCAAAATAACCAAAAATATTACACTTGCTACGAAAGTTATGGGACTAAAATGAAATACACAAAAGCCCGAGGGGTCCTCTGCAAAATGCCCACCCCCTCACGTGAACTGGTCACGTGAGGTGACGTGGCGAGGACCTGGCTGCAAATATCGAAAGTCTGGGGGCCTCTTCGCAAATATTACAAAATATTTAAACCACAACCAAAAGTTTAAATACTAAAAAGTAAATACAAAAGTTGCGAGGGTGGGGGTGCAAAATACCCACGCTAAGGCGCTCTGCAGGTGACGCGTGGCGCGCATCCTACGGCTGGGAGGCGATGGGCGATCCAACGGCGGGAAGCACTCCACTTATCCACGTGGCAACACCAGGGCGGCCGATGACGGTTGGGCGATGCACGGTCTGGATTAGATCTCCTCCGATGATCGGACGACAGGCACGTGGGGAGATCTAACGGCTCCCATGCGATCTGGGGCTCCTCCTGGATCCGACGGTTCTGGCAGCAGAGGGAAGAACTCGGAGGAGCTCCGGTTGGGCGAACTTCTCCGAGCTCCTCCGTCCAGCTACGGGGACGATCGGGCTTGCAAATCGGTCGAGGACGCTCCTGCAGGTGTCAGCTGACGTCTGGGAGCAACAAAAGCCACCGGCGGTCGCCGGTGCTCTCGCACGGAGGTGGCGGAGTTGGAAGACCCCAGGTGCTCCGGCGAGGGAGCAAAATTTACTCCAGACCCTTCGATAGGCTTCAATACCTGCACCAAAAAGTTAGAGAGGTCGAGGGCAAAATGCCTCGACCTCTGGGGGCTCTCGAAAAGGAACGAAAGGCGAGATGGCGGCTCGCCGGAGTTGCGCTCCAGCGAGGTGATCTGTGGAAGGATGCGATGAAGGATTTGACGATGGATTTAAGGGCGAACTGATCCTAACACTAACAGGAAGAAAATGACGATAAAAATGGGACAAATGGCAGCCTCAATAGCCAAAGGCCAGAGGGTGAATACCTCACGGGGGTACCCGCCGGAGGTGATGGTGGAACACGCCCAGCTCGCGTGCCTCCGCCTCTTCGAAGGTGCAGACGAAGAGATGTCACCTCCACGTTGCTGAGCGACTCCAAAGAGGGGGGAAAACTGGATGAAATGCGGTTCGAATTCAAAGGGAGGTCAAGGAGGACCTTAAGTATGGTTGACGATGGAGGTTGAAAGAACGAGGCGGCTGGCTCGATTCAAAGGCTCTCAGCCCAAGACGATCCCTGGGCGAGCAAGAGGGATAGTAGGTGAAAAAGTTTGCAGAAGGACTCGAGCTCAAAGGGTGAAAGAACGCGCCTCGAAAATTTGGTGAACATGGGGTCAAAGATGGTTCTGACAAAGGCTACAGGGTGTAGGTCAGACTGTTGACCTAGGTCAACAGTCCTGGCCTCCTGGTTGGTCCACGTGGACCAACCAGGAAAACCCCTGAAAAAAAGTCTTATTAAATCAATTTAAAATATTAAATGGCCGAATTAAATAAAAGTTATAAAATAAAAAATGTTCAAAATTTTATGTAGTATTTAATTCTGATTTTTATTTATTTTTATGACTTATATTTTTACAAGTTACCTTTTTAACCCTATATAGGTATAATACCTATGTATTTTAATATTTTATTTTATTTTATGTATTTTTAATCTTATTATTTTTATTTATGATTTTGTAAAATTATAACATACTTTTATATACATAAGTATATTTTTATTTTATTTTTCTGAGATGTTTTATATATTTAATAAAATACAAGTGTATTTTATATAGGTATATGTATAGGTATTGTACCAATGTATTGAATATACAACTATTTTTATTTGTATTTTATTTATATTTTTAGTCTGATTTTAATACTCATACTTATTATAAGTAATATTTACAACATTATAAAAATATAAAAATGAATAAATAAAGGATCAAGAATAAATTGAATATTTTATTCAGTACAAGTATACAATAGGGGTCCAAAACTCAACTTTCAAACCGTAGCTCCGCCAAATGCGAAACCACCGCTATTGGATAGATTATTTTATTCTATATACAATTAAAGGTGAGTACACTGCATTTGGAGTTGTCAGTTGTGAGATACAGGTCTGGGAAGTTGGGATTTTGGATTCTTATTCAGACCATATCTTTTTGTCTGTACATTCTTTTTCTGTGAAATCAATTTTGTATTTTTCTTTATAAAATTATCTACAACTTTCATGTACAAAGTTTCTTTATTTGATGTGTAAAAAGTGGAACCAAAAATAGGTCCTAAAATGAATAAAGAATGAATAACAAGTATAGGTATTTTGAATGTGTTTTTGGCCTTATCTCCCCCTACTTTATTCCTTGTCGACCTATTCATCAAGATGCCTAGGTCTCGGGGGTTTTGGGTCATAAAATATTTACAATATTTTATTCTTTTTCTTTTCTTTATTTATTCTATAATTTTGGCCTTAATTACAGTAATTTACACACTGTTTAGATGCACATGCATGAATGCTAAGATGCTTGATTTAAGGCTATTTACAGGCATTTGCTAGGGTTTTTGGTGCCAAAATGATAGAATAAAGATGATGAAATGTGGATTCATCATCCCCCTATACTTTACCTTTGCTTGTCCCTAGCAAACACTTATGCAATAAGTGCAAAAAGAAAAGGAAAGAAAAGAAAAAGAAGAACTTGGATTTTATTCGATTATCAAACTTGTCTTCGCAAAATCAAAGTTTGGAGCTTAAGTCGGACCTTTGGAATTTTAGTGCGGGCGGAACCTTAGTGAGAACCGTGTTTGAAATCCAACAGTCCCTGAGAATCCCAAAACTTCTGCTCAAGTCTCCTCAATAGCCAGGTCAGAAATATCTCAACTCATACGCAAACTCTTACGACTATGAATCTGACTTGTACAGTGTAAGTGATGGTGGCTCTCCCCAACTAGAATGACAAAGAAACTGACTTCTCCAGTATGACAACCCAGTGATTCCCCAATCCAGCAACTCCATCCTCGAGGAGCGGGGTATTCCCTTCTAAGTTCAAGTGGCAACCAGCTCAAGAGGAGGGGGTGAAGAGAAGAATGGACGGTAGCCAGTGTAGCTACCTATCCTTGGATGCAAGACCAGTGTAGTCAAGTCATCCTGCTGCAGGCTCACATGATATGACTTTGGAACTCAAGCTTGCTTATTGACTTTGTACATACTTGCAGGCTTTTTATTTTTGTACATGCCTGAACATTTTTTTTCTTTTTTTTTGAAATACTATTCACAGCAGCATTTACATAAGGAGTTTTTCCTCTTGAGCCAGTAGACTATCCCTCTTTTGAAGCTTTATCGCAACCCACAGCCTCCTGTCTTTAGACTTCCTAATCACTGGACGGGTTGGGGTGCACTTCCCTCCCTAGAGGAGGACAAGTGTTTCCACTTGTGTGCGTCTCATACCGGCAAATCCAATCCCCTCACCACTCTAACTGAGTTGAGCCATGTGAAAGGTGCAGGTGTCCAAGTTAGGTCATTATCAACAAGAGTCGTGCGTGTGCTTCGAAATACTCTACTTAGGCAGTCAAGAATCCATTGAACCAAATCCCGTGATCCTCAAAGAATTAAGTCAACTAGACCTGAAGTACCTCAAACCCAATTCCTATAAGGTTCCTGTTGTTAGGTAGATTTTAAGGTCCAATCAAGCTCCAATCTTCGGATTTTACTTAGACTCGTTCAATTATCAAACTCAATCCGAAAAATGCTCATGCTATGCAATGCAATGCAGAAAATATTTTTGTGATGCAATTTTCAAAGATTTTGAACTTTTTATGGATTTTTGAAAATATGATGTATGCAGATGCAATTTTTTTGTATTTTTCAAAAAGTTTTTTCAAGTGTTTTTGGATTTTAATTTTGCAAATGTTTTTGGGAATTTTTGAAAACAAAAAGTTTTGGCTAAAAGCTAGGTGAAAATATGTACACGGGAGTGCTTCTTATATTTACAAGAAGTGGATTTTAGAATTTACAAGGGTAAGTGATCAATTTTATACATATATATATATAGTGGATTTTGGTGTGATGTGTATATTCCTCAAACTTATTTGAAAACAGTTTACACACAATTTTTGAAAACTATAGTCCAAAATAGTTTTTACAAACATTTTACACACATTTGAAAATCATTTTGCAAAGGTTTTCAAAACAATATATATAGGTTTTTCAAATCATTTTTGCAACCATTTTTCAAACCATTTGCAAATAATTTTTCAAACATTTTATTTCACACAAAGAAAAGAAATTTTACAAAACACACATTTTTACACAGGTTGAAAACACGAAACAAAATATTTTCAAAATAGTTTTCAATAGATGTTCACAAAGATTTTCAAACTATTTTTTAAACATTTTGCAAAAAACATTTTCACCTGATTTATTAATCAGTAAATACAAAAAGAATTTGAGGAATAATCACATCTTTTTATTAAGAATTTTTGTGAATGTTAAAGAATTTTTAGCCATATTTATTAAGAAAATACGAAAGTACGAGTTATGGCTAAAGTATATACGTAGTATATACGACCCCCCTATACTTAGCTTGAGCTATGTCCTCATAGATCGGAGAGAAAAGAGAAGACATAACTCGTACTAAGTATAGACAAGTCTAAGTAATAAAGAAATAAATGAATCAATCAAACGAATGAGAAGTTGACCGTCCCCCCTATACTTAGGATCAAATAATCCTAAGTATAGCAGACTGTACACAACGCAGGGAGGGTCAAGGGTGGGAATGAACAGATCGTACTCAGATTGTCTCCCCCTATACTTAGGGTAAAATATCCCTAAGTATAGACAAGAAGAGGAGACAATGGAGATGATAGAAAAGAATAGAAACACTCGGGGTGCACACCCCCCTATACTTAGGACAAAGTATGTCCTAAGTATGGAAAACTGTCTACAAGGGCGGCACCTTTTTGATAGATAAAGAAGATAGAAAAGGAAAAGAAGAAAAGAAGAAAATAAGAAAATAAATTGACAGACAACAGAATGATATAAACAGATGGATCTGTACAGCGGAGGATAGAATTTGATCACCATGTATGAAATGTAGATGATGAGAGTGAAAGGACACATCTCATACCAGAAGAATGGGGGCAACGTCAATGGTCGGCGGATCATGATCAAGATATAATTTCAAGCGTTGACCATTGACGCGGAAGGTAGAGGAAGATGACGGTTCTGATATGTCGATGCTGCCATTGTCATGTACCTTCCTGACCACATACGGTCCTTTCCACTTGCTCTGTAACTTCCCTGGAAATAACTTCAGCCTTGAATCAAACAACCATACTCTCTGATCTGGCTCAAACTGTTTATGGCTGATATGCGAATCGTGCCATGTCTTCACTTTCTCTTTGTACTGTAGGCTGTTGGATAAGGCTGTATCTCTAAGTTATTCCAGGGCTGCCAATTCTGCTCTTCTCTGTTCTCCTATACTCTCGGGATCTAGAAGCAACTCAGTAACTGCCCAAAAAGATTTGTGCTTGATTTCCACTGGCAAATGGCACGGCTTGCCATAGACGAGACGAAAAGGAGATGTCCCCAATGGATTCTTGAAAGATGTCCGATAAGCCCACAAGACCGAGTCCAAAAGCTGTGACCAATCCTTTCGGTCTGGGCGGACAACTTTCTGCAAGATAGTCTTTATCTCCCTGTTCGATACTTCGGCAAGACCATTAGTCTGAGGGTGATAAGGAGTGGCAACCCGATGGTCAATGCCGAACTCGTCTGCAAGGGCCCTGACTTTGTCATTGATGAAGTGAGACCCCCCATCTGAAATCAAGACTCTAGGTACCCCGAACCGTGAAATGATATTTTTCCTCAAAAATTTGCATACGGTTTTAGCATCTGCGGCTCGGGCGGGGATGGCCTCAACCCATCGGCTGACATAATCCACAGCGAGCAAAATATGCTCGAATCCCTGACTCTTAGGAAATGGGCCCATGAAATCAATCCCCCATGCATCAAAAACCTCACAGAAGTGAATGGGTTGCATGGGCATCATGTCTCTCTGTCCGCAGGTTCCCATTTTCTGACAGTCAGTACATCTCTTCACGAACTCATCAGAATCCTTGAAGAGAGTAGGCCACCATAGGCCGGATTGAAGCACCTTCTGTGCTGTCCTTTTTCCAGAATGATGTCCTCCTGCCTCAAGCTTGTGGCAGTATGTGAGGACGCTATGCTGCTCTTCCTGAGGAATGCACCTCCTCCAGATACTATCCCCTCCTTCATGATAAAGGACGGGATCCTCCCAATGGTAATACTTGGCCTTAGCTAGGAAGGTCTCAAGTTTCTGCCTGGGCCAACCCTGAGGGACTGTCTTGGCAACAAGATAGTTTACAAAGTCGGCATACCACGGGAGTGAGGTGACAGCCAAGATCGCCTCATCTGGAAATGTCTCTGTGATAGGTGCGCTGGGCTCAGATTCCTCAAGATTCTCCAATCTGGAGAGATGATCCGCCACCACATTCTTGACTCCAGGCTTGTCCTTAATCTCAATATCAAATTCCTGGAGTAGAAGGATCCATCTGGTGAGACGTGCCTTGGCATCCTTCTTAGCCATTAAGTACCGGATGGCGGTGTGATCAGTGTAGATTGTTACTCTAGATCCGAGAATATATGATCGATACTTATCAAGAGCAAAGACTACGGCCAGCATCTCTTTCTCAGTTACAGTGTAATTCCGCTGCGCGGCATCCAAAGTCCGGCTGGCGTAGTGAATGGCAAACGGTAAACCATCCCTCCTCTGTCCAAGCACAGCCCCAACGGCAAAATCTGAAGCATCCGTCATGATCTCGAATGGGAGAGACCAATCGGGTGGCTGAAGGACAGGAGCTGAAACCACCATATTTTTGAGAGTCTCAAAAGATTCAAGACACTTATCATTAACAATAAACTCGGTGTCTTTGGTCAGCAAGTCAGTAAGCGGTCGGGCAATTCGACTGAAGTCCTTAATGAACCGTCGGTAGAAACCGACATGCCCCAGAAAAGACCGTAATTGACGCAAATTGGACGGCGGATTGAGTTTTCTGATGATGTCCACCTTAGCCGGATCGACCTCCATGCCCCTGTTGGAGACGATATGACCAAGGACCGTCCCTTGAGTCATCATGAAATGACTCTTCTCCCTGGACAAGACAAGGTTGACCTCAATGCAGCGCTTCAGCACACGGTCTAGGCAGTCAAGACAAGCGTCGAACCCGTCGCCATAGACCGAGAAGTCATCCATGAAGACCTCTAAACAGTCACCCACCATGTCCGAGAAGATGGACAACATGCACCTTTGGAATGTCCCGGAGCGTTACATAGACCAAAGGGCATCCGTCTGAAAGCATAGGTCCCAAACGGACAGGTGAATGTCGTTTTCTCCTGGTCTTCGGGCGCAATGGCCACTTGATTGTATCCAGAGTACCCATCAAGAAAACAGTAATGGCTCTTCCCGGCTAACCGCTCGATAATCTGATCAATGAAGGGAAGCGGGAAGTGATCCTTCTTGGTGGCCTCATTCAATCGTCTGTAGTCCACACAGACCCTCCAAGAAGTTGGTACTCTGGTAGCGATCTCCTCTCCAGACTCATTGACAACTGTAGTGATACCCGTCTTCTTGGGTACCACATGGAGTGGACTAACCCATTTGGAGTCGGAGATGGGATAGATGAAATCAGCGCTCCACCACTTGGAAATTTCTTTCATGACTACGTCTCGAAGATTCGGGTTCAGCCGTCGTTGGAACTCACGCGACGGCTTAGCGTCATCTTCAAGATAGATGTGGTGGGAGCAAAGATTTGGGCTCAGCCCCTGGAGATCAGCTATACTCCAACCGATTGCCTTGCGGTTTCTTTCAAGAACCTCCATCAGACGAGATTCTTGTTCTCCAGTCAAATCTGCTGAGATAATGACTGGATGCATTTCTGGCTCTCCAGCAAGGAATCTGTACTTCATCGACTGCGGCAGAGATTTCCGTTCCGGACAACTGGGAGGTGGCAGATCTGGCTTCTGATATGTCTGTGTAAATGCGACCAGGTCTGCATGGGAGAACTCTCGCTCTGCATGAATTCCTGACGAAGGGCGGCCTGATGGATCATCAATAAACTGCACTGGCTCATACTCTGTCATGGTTGTTGGCTCAGTAGGAATCAGACAAGGTAAATAGTCATCAAAGTCATCCCAGTCAATGTCTGAATCCGAGGGATCAGAAGACGATGAGCAAGATTGAAATTCTTCAGCACCACTCATCACAACACTTTCAGCCTCAGAGATATCCTCATCCAGGGTTGTGCTCTCCCGGCTCTCGACTGCCATGAGCTTGAGATACAGTGAATCTGTAGGCAAGGCGAGGGTCGGTGCTACGGGATCTTTCCAGTTGGATTCATCATCAGTCATCTCGAAATCACAAACCTGATGGATGTCTAGCTCCTCTTCTGTCATCTGCTCGGCTTCGCTGGACTGTTCTGAGCATTCTGCCTCTCTGGCTCCGATCTCTTCGATCGTCTCTATTTGTATGGTTTCGCCCTCTACGCGAAAGCATACCTTCCCACTATCATGATCGGTCACCGCCTTGGCTGTGGACAAGAATGGACGTCCGAGAATGATGGGGGCATCGGTTACCGACTCAGGGATCTCCATGTCCAACACGACGAAGTCCACGGGGAATTTCAGGCCCTGAATGGTAACGACCACGTCTTTCAATAACCCCTTCGGCCTCTTAATCGACCTATCAGCAAACTGAAGGACGGTTCTGCTTCGAAGAAGAGGGCCAAACTCGAACTGCTTGAGTAAGGCTGCCGGAAGGAGGTTAATTGAAGAGCCACTGTCTAATAGAGTACGATCAAACTGCTGCTCCTGAATCTCGCATCTGACATAGGGAGCTCCTGCGTCTGGTCGCTTGGCTGGCAATGTGTTCTGAATGGTGCAGCAAGTGTTATGCGTGAGCATATGGATTTGATCTCTGTGCCTCTTCTTCCTTCGGACAGTAGTTGTTTCTTTCAAATTCTTCTTGAAGAAGGGGATATGCTCAAACGCTTCTCGTAGAGTCAGCTGAATATGAAATCTGTCAATCATTTCGTTGCCGAACTCTACCTGTTGATTCTTTTTTGGATTTTCTTTTTTATTCCCCTTCGCTCGGCGGAGTGCCTCAGGGAAGGGGATTGTAGGGGCCTCCTCAGATGGAGGACTAAGAATCGGTCCCTGTGCCTGTGAAGACGGAGAATCCATACAATTATCATCATTCAACACATATGGATCCGTAATTTGAACAGAAACCTTTCCTTTATTCATATTTTTGTTTTTGTTTTTGTTCCCACAGTCTCTAGATACAAAATGTGGTAACATCACAGTTGGCTCAACAAAAGTGGATGTGGTGGCCTCAGTACCACCACTAGCACCGGACTTCGCGGCATCAGTACCGCGCTCTGGTTCATCCAAAATGGTGGCATCCGCACCACCGTCTGCATCTGGTATCACAACGGCATCAGCACCGTTGTCCTGGACTCCATCATTGGTGGCATCAGCACCACCGTCTTCAACATCATCTGTAGCGGCATCAGTACCGCTCCTCTGCTCCTCTGGCGCTCTTGATTCTGCATCTGGCTGTCGCTCAGAAGAGGCGCCGCCGGCTGGCATCCTACCGCTCCTAGTAGTAACAAAATCAGCATCATAATAGGAATAAGATATGTCACTCAAATAATCACTAGGAGAGGTATCCTCTGTGGACTCTACCTGCTCAGATTTTCTTTTTAACTTATTAGGGTTTGGTTCGATCTGAGCGGGTATGGCGGCCTTGCCTTTGATGATGTCCCGCATTTCCTGCCGGAACTCATCCATTTCTTGCCTGAAAGATGCTCGCTGTTCAGATAGCAAGCGGGCAAGATCATCAAGGGCTGGGTTCTCATAGGCTGGACCCTGAGAACCGGATGGTTGTCCTTGCTGGAAATGGGGCTGCTGCTGCTGGTGTTGCTGCTGATACTGGGGGGGAGGCTGGGCATAAGAATGCTGAGGCGGCTGTCGCTGCCTCCACTGCTGTCCCTGATAGGCGGGACGAGGACCACTCTGGTATTGTTGTGGCTGGGCATACTGGGGCTGTTGCTGCTGATGTGGCTGGCCGTTCTGCTGTCCTTGAGCAGGGGAATGCTGTTGGGATGAGGATCCACCATTACCCCAACGGAATCCGGGGTGATCCCTACGAATTGCTGGCTGAGGGTATCGGTCATACCAAATCCCGTTGACTTCCATCAACGGTTCCTGCTCGAAGGAAGGTGGAGGAAGAACTGCCAGTGGCTGCTCCGGCTGATACACCACCATCTGTGTCTCCTGAGATGGCGGTTGCTCTGGATGGTACTGCAACAATGGAACCGGCTCCGCCTGGATATGGTTCACCTGGCGGTATGAGGTGGAGGCCTGGTTGGGATTGTTGCTGCTGGAAGCAACCTGTGACCTGGGAGGCTGTTGTGAATGGGCCTGTGCCTCCTGAATACAGAGAATTTGAGTTTTCAGGTCACTCATTGTCTTGGTGAGAAGGTCCATCTGGGCTAGACCTTGGTTCTGTTTCTTTTCGAGGATCTCCATGCGGTCCAGCTTTTCACTGATTATGCCCATGTCGGCTGCTGCTGATTCGGCTTGGGCTGCGGCGACCGACGTTGTGCTGGGACCGGCATCGATGCGGGCGATCCTCTGAAATGATCCCGCTCCTTGCGGGGGCTTCTGCTGAGTGTAGACTCTGGCCTGGGTCATCACTGTAGAGTTCTCTGCCATACCTTCGTAGATGGCCCAGACGTCGTCTTCTCCCTTGGAGAAATAAGACCCACCGCAAGAGGCGTTCACAAGCCCCTGCAGCTCCGGTGTCAGCCCACAGAAGAAACTCTGCACCAGGTGGGGCTTGGAGATATCGTGATGTGGACACCGGTCTATGAGCTCTCTAAATCGATCCCATGCTTCATGGAACTGTTCATTTGGGATCATGACGAAGTTGCTGATCATAGCTCGAGCTGCGTTGGTCCGGCCGAGGGGATAGTATTTCTTCAAATATACGGACCGGAGATCTGCCCAAGTATCGACGAATCGCCCTAGATGCTTGAGCCAATATGCGGCTCGATCAACCAATGAGAATGGGAAGGCGATCATCTTGATAGTGTCCTCGGTCAACAACCGATCGTGGATAGTGCTGCATATCATTTCGAACTCTTGGAGATGGAGGTGCGGCTCTTCGGTCGGCAGCCCATGGAACTTGGGAAGAAGCTGAATCGTGTGGTGCCGAAGCTCGAAGTCTCCGTGGATTGGTGGGAGTCTGATCCACCGGTGAGTGAGGGACGAAGCTGGGTTGTGCAGTTCCCTCATGATGGTCTGTGGTGGTCGCTCACCGTCTGGATCATCTCCTCCTGCATCAGGTCCTCCTCCTTCTCCGCCACCGCCTCCTCCAGGTCTGTTCTCTCTCATCTGAGCTATTTCCCTCATGAGATCACCCATGAATGCACCCTGGTCACGGATCTGTCTCTGCATATTTTCCAGGGACGCTAGCAAGGAATTGTTGATGGCCGCCTGATCAATTATGAATGGAGGGTGATCGTGGTCATCTGGGTGCTCGCCTCTGTCTGCCATCGCTTGATTCTCTGAAAATGCAAAAGAGGCCATTTCAGGTGCTGTTGAATGAGCTGAGCTCTGCGATGCACTGAATTCTGACACAATTGGACTGAGGGAAGGAGAATGGGAAGGGTGGTCGAGGGGGAACAGGGTGGATGTGAACTCAGGCTCGGAGAGCGGGCTCTCCGAGGCATTCCTAGATGAGTAGGGAGGAGTGCTAGATAGCGGTGCCGACAAGGTCGGCCTAAGAGATCTCCGTCCCATCATCTTGATTATTCGAGAGGAGTAGGGATAATGCAAGGTAAGAAGAAGATAAAATGCAACAAAATTGTGCACGGTTGTGCGGTGTTTTTGATCTTGACCTTAACAAATCTAGAAATCAAACACAAAGCAAGGGTGAGTTCACCAACTCAACTCGTGAAGCCGTGAAGGTTCGGCTTTTATCTTGTCAGTTTTAGCTTGTTTTTCAGGTATTTATCTTTTAACGAGTCCTTAGAGCGCTACGCCTATAGGAGAGAGAGTACTGCCAGGAAAGTGTCCCCATACTTGTCCTCCTCCTGTGTAACCTGTAACTTGCGCTTTTTGAGGTCCTTGTAACCCTTCCTGGATCCCTACTCAGCCAAAGAAATAGAGGGAGGAAGCCGATAGGCGAAACCGATACTTCGGACCTCGCTCGCAACGGAATCACCCGTGAGCGTACAAGGTCCTACTCGGACGCAGCCGGTGAGACAGACACACCCGTGAAGGCGTGGCCTAGGCTCGGTACTTCGGACAAGGTCGGCGCTCACACAATAGTGAGTCACCAATGGCGACCAAGTCCTACTCGACTACGTACGATAGTAGCGCCAATACTTCGGAAATCCAGGCGATACACAAGGCAGCCACAAGTTGGGTTTTAGGCTCTAATCCTTACGAAACGCTCACCTCACTTGGAAGGAGACCTTCCCATGCAACCTGAAAACAAGTGAGGGTGTTACTCTCCCCAAGCAATGAATCCAATTACCGATTTTATTTTTGGTCAAGTTTTCTTTAGCAGTCCCTTTTTTAATTTTTTTGGTGTTATCGCTTCTTTTGAGTCAATTCAAACAAGCGCCTAACGGTTTTTGTATTTTTCCTTTATCCTACTTTGTTCCAAAAACAGAGGGAGATTAGAGTCGGAAAAGCCGTGCAAGTCGACACCAAGGTGGAAATCTCACCTTTGTGCCTAGATGATGCGTGCAAAGTTAGAAGACTTACAGCGAATCCCAGCTCTCTCCATGCGGGATGCAAAGCAGAATTTTTAAACCTAATCTATATGGCGAAATGCAAGGCGGAAATCATCCTAGTACAGGCAACTGCTAGCGTGAAGAACCACAAGCTAACTAGCAACTCCTAATCCGAGTGTCCGGTCTAGGCTCACCCCTCCTCTGCCCAACACATTTGGGGTAGGAGAAAGCGCTTGTTCGGGTGTGAGCTTGCGGCGCGTGGATTTGGAAGCTACTAGCTAACTGTTTAATTAGTCTAAGTCCAAATACGAATCTATAGGAGCATGCAAGTATAATTAGGTGTTTGGACCTATTCTAATCGAATCAAGCAGACCTATAACTAAGAGCTCAAACCACAAAAGAAAGTGAAAAATGAAAACAAAACCGGAAAATGACTGCGATGAAAAATGCGATAAAATCCGCGGTGAGCCCCCGGGTGAACAAACACCCGGAAATTAGGCCCGAATGTCTAAGTGTCCAAGTCCAAGTGTACCTGTATTATTACAAATTAAATAAATCACTCTCTCGCCAAAAATAAAAGACAAGCTAATCTAAGCACTCTCTCTCTCACTCCTTGCTCTCTCCTGCCGGCTAGGCTAAGAATGGCCGGCTCCGCTTCCCAAGGATGCATCGGGTCACCTAGGCGATCCGCCTCGCTCCGCGGTCCCTCGCAAGAAGACAAGACAAGATATGGTCAGATAGCTCAACAAGATATATCAAAATGTAAGAGATGAAAAATGCTGCTATGGTAAACAATCACACAATCAAACAAAAATGTGAACTACAAGCTGTTGCTCCCCGGCAACGGCGCCATTTGATAAACTCGGAAATCAACGGTCTTAAGTTCAACACAAAGCGTGAACTCAGTCGCAGTGTCGACCAATCAAAATCCGAATTTAATCAACAATTAACCCACACTAAGATCAACAAATTAGAAACAATGTGGAGTTAAAATTTATTTTTAACTCTGCACAAATGGTGTATAGTGTCAAGTATGCAGAGAGTTCGAACACAGGGAGCAAACAAGGTAGTACAAGCAAGTGCTAAAGTGTGTGTGTGAGTGTATGATGTGTCTACACTAAGCAAGCAAACAAAAGAAATGTTTTTGTGGGTTTTTAAATTTTTGATTTTTTTATTTAATTGTTAATTTTGTATTTTTATTTTTTTATTTTCTGATTTTTATATTTTATATTTTATATTTTTTTATTTTTTTTTCAATATTGGAAAGTAAAGATAATATAATAGAAGCCAAGCTTAAATATGTATAAAACTAAGTAAAAATTACCAAAAATTCAGAGATAAATTGTTTTTAGTCTTTTTAGGATTTTTTACTGTTTTTGTGATTTTTGGGGATTTTTCAAAGTGTTTTTGGTATTTTTAAATACTGAATTAAAGGAAAACAGTGGAAATAAGGCTGGCTGTGAATAAAATGCAATTTAAAAATAGCAACCAGTAGCTCAAAATTTTCACACTATTTTTCTAATGAAAAGAACAAAATAAAGGACAAATAGAAGTTGAGTTTGTATTTTTTTGAATTTTCTACTATTTTCTATATTTTTTTGAAGTTTTTGAATGTTTTTAAATTTTTAGTGTTTTTCTTTTGAGATTTTTAATGATTTTTGGACTGACACTAAAAGATAATAAAATAGACACTAGGTAATTTTTTTGGAATTTTTAGAGGTGTTTTAATATTTTTTTGGTATTTTCTAAACTAGACAGTGCACAAAATAGATGTTTTTGATTTTGAATAAATATGAAAATAAAATAAAATCAAAAACTAAATAGATGGCGTTAAAGAACACGTGCACAGGAGCTTAGGTCTATTTTTGTGGAATTTTTGGGCTTTAGATGATATTTAAAATAAATACAACAAGCATCCAAACATTAAACAGTCCTGGCAGGGGTATATGTGCAAAATATCAAACATCCAGGGGCAAACATGCAATTTTCCACAAAAATATACACTTTATATTCAATTTTTGGCACCAAAAGACAATTACAAAACCCGCCTGGGCCTAATCAAAATTTTCCCACCAGGGCGCGTGACTTGCACGCGCCTGGGAAGGACTGGAATGCAATATCTCGAAAGCCTGGGGGTCTCTTTGCAAAATAACCAAAAATATTACACTTGCTACGAAAGTTATGGGACTAAAATGAAATACACAAAAGCCCGAGGGGTCCTCTGCAAAATGCCCACCCCCTCACGTGAACTGGTCACGTGAGGTGACGTGGCGAGGACCTGGCTGCAAATATCGAAAGTCTGGGGGCCTCTTCGCAAATATTACAAAATATTTAAACCACAACCAAAAGTTTAAATACTAAAAAGTAAATACAAAAGTTGCGAGGGTGGGGGTGCAAAATACCCTCGCTAAGGCGCTCTGCAGGTGACGCGTGGCGCGCATCCTACGGCTGGGAGGCGATGGGCGATCCAACGGCGGGAAGCACTCCACTTATCCACGTGGCAACACCAGGGCGGCCGATGACGGTTGGGCGATGCACGGTCTGGATTAGATCTCCTCCGATGATCGGACGGCAGACACGTGGGGAGATCTAACGGCTCCCATGCGATCTGGGGCTCCTCCTGGATCCGACGGTTCTGGCAGCAGAGGGAAGAACTCGGAGGAGCTCTGGTTGGGCGAACTTCTCCGAGCTCCTCCGTCCAGCTACGGGGACGATCGGGCTTGCAAATCGGTCGAGGACGCTCCTGCAGGTGTCAGCTGACGTCTGGGAGCAACAAAAGCCACCGGCGGTCGCCGGTGCTCTCGCACGGAGGTGGCGGAGTTGGAAGACCCCAGGTGCTCCGGCGAGGGAGCAAAATTTACTCCAGACCCTTCGATAGGCTTCAATACCTGCACCAAAAAGTTAGAGAGGTCGAGGGCAAAATGCCTCGACCTCTGGGGGCTCTCGAAAAGGAACGAAAGGCGAGATGGCGGCTCGCCGGAGTTGCGCTCCGGCGAGGTGATCTGTGGAAGGATGCGATGAAGGATTTGACGATGGATTTAAGGGCGAACTGATCCTAACACTAACAGGAAGAAAATGACGATAAAAATGGGACAAATGGCAGCCTCAATAGCCAAAGGCCAGAGGGTGAATACCTCACGGGGGTACCCGCCGGAGGTGATGGTGGAACACGCCCAGCTCGCGTGCCTCCGCCTCTTCGAAGGTGCAGACGAAGAGCTGTCACCTCCACGTTGCTGAGCGACTCCAAAGAGGGGGGAAAACTGGATGAAATGCGGTTCGAATTCAAAGGGAGGTCAAGGAGGACCTTAAGTATGGTTGACGATGGAGGTTGAAAGAACGAGGCGGCTGGCTCGATTCAGAGGCTCTCAGCCCAAGACGATCCCTGGGCGAGCAAGAGGGATAGTAGGTGAAAAAGTTTGCAGAAGGACTCGAGCTCAAAGGGTGAAAGAACGCGCCTCGAAAATTTGGTGAACATGGGGTCAAAGATGGTTCTGACAAAGGCTACAGGGTGTAGGTCAGACTGTTGACCTAGGTCAACAGTCCTGGCCTCCTGGTTGGTCCACGTGGACCAACCAGGAAAAACCCTGAAAAAAAGTCTTATTAAATCAATTTAAAATATTAAATGGCCGAATTAAATAAAAGTTATAAAATAAAAAATGTTCAAAATTTTATGTAGTATTTAATTCTGATTTTTATTTATTTTTATGACTTATATTTTTACAAGTTACCTTTTTAACCCTATATAGGTATAATACCTATGTATTTTAATATTTTATTTTATTTTATGTATTTTTAATCTTATTATTTTTATTTATGATTTTGTAAAATTATAACATACTTTTATATACATAAGTATATTTTTATTTTATTTTTCTGAGATGTTTTATATATTTAATAAAATACAAGTGTATTTTATATAGGTATATGTATAGGTATTGTACCAATGTATTGAATATACAACTATTTTTATTTGTATTTTATTTATATTTTTAGTCTGATTTTAATACTCATACTTATTATAAGTAATATTTACAACATTATAAAAATATAAAAATGAATAAATAAAGGATCAAGAATAAATTGAATATTTTATTCAGTACAAGTATACAATAGGGGTCCAAAACTCAACTTTCAAACCGTAGCTCCGCCAAATGCGAAACCACCGCTATTGGATAGATTATTTTATTCTATATACAATTAAAGGTGAGTACACTGCATTTGGAGTTGTCAGTTGTGAGATACAGGTCTGGGAAGTTGGGATTTTGGATTCTTATTCAGACCATATCTTTTTGTCTGTACATTCTTTTTCTGTGAATCAATTTTGTATTTTTCTTTATAAAATTATCTACAACTTTCATGTACAAAGTTTCTTTATTTGATGTGTAAAAAGTGGAACCAAAAATAGGTCCTAAAATGAATAAAGAATGAATAACAAGTATAGGTATTTTGACTGTGTTTTTGGCCTTATCTCCCCCTACTTTATTCCTTGTCGACCTATTCATCAAGATGCCTAGGTCTCGGGGGTTTTGGGTCATAAAATATTTACAATATTTTATTCTTTTTCTTTTCTTTATTTATTCTATAATTTTGGCCTTAATTACAGTAATTTACACACTGTTTAGATGCACATGCATGGCTATTTACAGGCATTTGCTAGGGTTTTTGGTGCCAAAATGATAGAATAAAGATGATGAAATGTGGATTCATCACTCTGTTTGAGGCCATATATCGCCTTGTGAAGTCTACAGACCATGTGCTTCTCCCCCTCAGCAGTAAACCCAGGTGGCTGCTACATGTAGACTTCCTCCTGTAAGTCATCGTACAGAAAGGCATTCTTCACATCCAGTTGAGATATGCTCCAATCACGTACTACAGCAACAGATAATAGAATACGAAGCGTAGAGTGCCTCGCAACTGGAGAGAAAGTATCCATGTAATCCACACCGTAGGTTTGTGTAAACCCACGGGCAACCAAGCGTGCTTTGTATCTATCCAACGTGCCATCTGCATGATATTTGACTGTGAAGACCCATTTACAGCTCACAACAGATGCATCAGAAGGTGCAGGGACCAAAGACCAAGTGCCACGAGACTGTAGGGCCCTCATTTCGTCCTCCATTGCTAATCTCCAACATTCATTCTGTAAGGCTTCCTGGTATGTCCGTGGTATCTCCACGGAAGACAAGGCTGTGGCAAATCTCTGAAAATCCCTAGTGAGACGGTGAAAGGAAACCTGTGAAGCGAATGGATATGAGGCACATTGCCTCCTCTGCTTCCGAATAGCAATCGGAACATCAAGATCATCATCTGTTGTACTGGATGGGCTAGTGTCTGCCTGTACTGTAGAATCCTGCACATGTACCAAATCTGACCCGTCGGTAGTAATGCCATCTGAACATACCTGAGGCGTGATGATCGGCTGTTGCGTAGTCTGAGCAGGACCTGACCGGCGTGTATAGAACATAGGTAATGGTGATATGATAGGCCGTGGAATGGGTGGAGGTGGAGGAGGTGGTGGAGGTGGTGGAGGTGGTGCTGGCGTGGAGATAGACCCAGGGGACGACTCAGGGGTACTCAATGTAGGTGGTGGAGGAACATAGATATCATCAGTGGTAGTGGATGGTACCATTCTGTCACCTGCAGGAGAGAAATACATGACAGACTCAAAGAAAGTGACATCAGCACTCACGAAGTACCTCTTAGTTGCAGGATCATAACACCGGTAGCCCTTCTGAGTTCTGGAATAACCAACAAAGACGCACTTGACTGCTCTAGGAGAGAGTTTGTCAAGTCCGGGAGATAGACGATGCACAAAAGCCACAGTTCCAAAGACACGTGGAATCAGTGAAAATAACTCCTTATCTGGAAAAATAATGGACATAGGTATCTTTTCACCAAGGACTGAGGATGGCATTCGGTTGATCAGATAACAAGCAGTAAGAACAGCACCGCCCCAGAAAGAAATAGGGGCACAACTCTGAATCAACAATGTACGAGTAATATCTAAGAGATGGCGATGCTTTCTTTCCACGACACCATTTTGTTGTGAGGTATATGCACAAGTGGTTTGGTGAATAATACCCTTTGATGAAAGGAATTGTGAAAGTGAGCGTGTACAAAATTCAAGGGCATTATCAGTTCGAACATATTTGACATTTGCAGAAAAGACATTGAGCACTTCATTAATCAAGTTCCTGATCACATTTCCTGCTTCAGATTTATTTTTCAAAAGAAAGACCCATGACACACGAGAGAAATCATCCACTACCACAAGATAAAACCTGTGTCCCTGATGATCGGGAACACGACTTGGACCCCATATATCTATATGTAACAACTCAAAAAGGGAGCTACTGCTCCGACTCAGACGACGTGGGAAGCTCGACCTGTGATGCTTTCCCAACTGACACGCTTCACATTGAAACGAAGAACTAGGAGAGATCTGAGGCAGAAGATGGCGCATTTTCTGAAGTGGAAGGTGACCAAATCGGAGGTGCCAAATGTACGGAGAGACTGGTCCAGCAGAATGAGAGGAGACGCCAGCATATGAATCCCGGACCAGCCGATACAAACCATTCTGCTCAGAGCCACGGCCAATCACCTTGCCTGTGAGTATGTCCTGAAAAATGAGAGAAGACGGGTCAAATATGGCACGACAATTCAAATCCTTCGTAATCTGACTAATAGATAGCAAATTCATGGAGAACTCAGGAGCATGCAGAACGTTCTGTAATTACAAAGTGGAGGATAGAAAAACCTCCCCCTGTCCAACAAGGGGCGAATGGGTACCATCTGCTATCTGCACTGATCGGCCAGGAGGAATGTCCCTGTAGGCCTGCAATATACCTCTATCCCGGCAGAGATGATGTGTGGCTCCAGAATCAATAATCCAGTCAGATATATCATGAGATGTAGTAGATCTACCTGAGGAGCTCGCGGCTACGGATGAACTGGCAGAGGCAGTGGCAGCAATATCTGAGGAGCCACCGGACGAATCACCAGAAGCATGTGGCATAATATCACGGAGACGGGCCACAAGTTCATCAAATCGACTATCTGCAGTAGAAGTTAGTGGAGACTGGGAGTGCTCTGCAACACGTGCCGATGCTGGAAATCCATGCTTCGAATAGCATGTCTCCTCCGAGTGTCCTGTGCGGTGACAATAGGAGCATGTCTGACTGAAACGACCACCCCTTCCCTGGGGTCCACGGCCACGTCCATGACCACGGCCAGATGGTGGTCCACCTCTCCCACACGAGACTGCCATCGCTGAAGGAGGTGGAGTAGAAGAGCTGGAGGAAACTGGAATGCGACTAAGCCTTCTGTAAACATCTTCAACTGGAGGAATAACTGCATCAGCGAGAATCTGAGATCGAGCTGCATCATACTCAGGGTCAAGAGCCACAAGTAGAACACCAACCATGGTGGCGTTTCGAAACGCCTTCTGCTGCTCAGGAGTTGCAGTGAGAGGGATGATACTGTATAGCTTCTCAAACATCCCTCTTAGGGATGTGTAAAGAGAATGGAGAGGTCTGTCGTTCTGCTTCATTGTGAATATGTCGTGCTGAAGCTGCAACATCTTCGTCTCATTTCGCACCTGCGAATATGTGGCAGCAAGAATATCCCACATTGCCTTAGCAGTGGGCTGATGGAGGACGTCGTTAGCAATCTCCATCGTCAAGGTACTGGACAACCAGACCTTCGCATAGGAATCATCAGCCTCCCATGAGGCATAGATCCCAGTCTTCTCTGCGGGCTCATCCTCGGTAAGAATGTGCTTCTTACCATTCGACTTCATGAGGCTCATGAACTGCACAGCCCAGAGCTCATAGTTAGACCCGTCCATCTTGACTATTGGTGCAGGACCTTTGAATGCGCCGGTGGAGGGCATATCAACTTTTGATTCTGACATACTACCGCTCGGAGAAGAACTAGGATATGTAGACGTGATGCTGAATGTCTACAACAACTGCATCGGATTTGAGTGCGTATGTAGATGTTACGCACTCAAATCCATAGAACGGACGAGGGAGAGACTAGGGCACGCCCTACAAGGGGCTGACAGCCCTTTCAGCGGCTGGGAGCCGCTTGGAGGCCTTGCGCGGCTGCTGGGAGAGCCGAGAAGCGCCTGGCGGCTACTGGCGGTGCCGGGGAAGTCCGCCTGGGGCTGGCTGGCGGTGGTTGGAGCCTACTGCAGCAGTCGGGGACTGCTGGCGGCGAGTAGGAGCGCCGTGGGGGCGCTGGCAGCAGCTAGGATCGCTGGGAAGACCACCTGGGGCTAGCTGGCGGCGACTGTTAGCGCCGTGGAGGCGCTGGCAGCGACTGGGATCACTGGGGATGACCGCTGGGCGCCCGGTGGCAGTGGGGCTGGGCCAAGGAGAGGGCGCGGGAACGAGAGAAAGGCGGCGGCGAAGATCGTGTCGAGAAGAGGGCGGCGGGTGGGGAGAGGGAGGCGGCGGGTGGAGAGCCCTAGGGTGGCTCTGATACCATGTTGGGAAAAGAGACTATTGTATTGATTCAGAAAACCCTAGGCTCTCTTATATAGGGAGAGACCTAAAGGGTAAATTACAGAGAGGTCTATATAAGATAAAGAAATAACGATGAACTACATAAAGAGATAATGAAACTACGAACTATCTCTACAGGACAAACGATCCACTACTGGTTTCCTTATTACATGGCGAAGCAAGAAATAAAATACTCTTTAGATAAAGTGCAGAAGCAGAATACAGAGTGATGGCTCAAGCTACATGCAAGATTACTTGGCTTGTCTCCTTTCTATGGAAACGTGGACTCCCAGCTACAACTCCAGATCCTCTCTACTGTTATAAACAGTCGACAATGAACATTACCACTAATCTTGTTTTCCATTAGCGAACCAATTATATTAAGATGGACTGCCACTTTATCCACGACGTTATACAGGAGGAAAGATCTCTACGCCATACATTTCCACATAATATTTATAAAAGATATTCCAAAGAAACGCATCTTAATCTTGACTTTCAAGCTGATCATGATCGATAGATATCGTGCAACTTGAGGGGGGAGTGTTGACATCCTTTGCTACTATAGTAAAGGCCATGACTCTATTTTGTGTTTATTTCCTTGTTCTCTTCTTCTACTTGTAACCATTTGAGAGTTATATAATTGCTATCTATTGGTCCCTAAGATTTCCCACTACATAAGAAACCATGTCCCATGAATAAAATCCATTCCATTGCATTCCCTTTTTCTTACGACTCCCCTATACTTAGTTTGAGCTATGTATTCATAGATCAGAAAGAGAAAAGAAGACATAACTCATACTTAGTATAGAAAAGCCTATACTACAACGACAAAAGAATAAAAAAAGGAAAGTCAATCATCCCTGTTATACTTAGGATCAATTAATCGTAAGTATAGAAGATTATATACAATATACGTGGAGGGTCGAGGGTGGAATTGAACAGATCAACAACTTAGTCTGTCTCCCCCTATACTTAGGGTAAGAAATCCCTAAGTATAGACAAGAATATCAACAAGAGATGAGACATGCGAGGGGACTAATAGACCGATAAAAAGAAGAAAAAAATACATTGCGCGAATGTATGCATCACTCCCCTATAGCTAGGGTAAAAGATCCTGAAGTATAAGCAACAACAAGGGTGACGAAATAGAACGAAGAAAGAGCAACTCGGCCTACACCCCCTGTACTCAGGACAAAGTATGTCCTCAGTTTAGACACAAATATCCGAGAGCAGATCTGGGGTGTAGGAAAAATAGAAGATAGAAGGAATGGAAGATGAAACACGTGTAAGAGGTGTGGATTGTTGAGGTGCCTCTTAATGAGCGCTAGATTTTACACCCCTAGCTGAGCGCAAAGGTTAGGATAATGTTGTGTCAATGTTCATGACGACATCTATAAAAAATATCGTACTCTTGCCATCATCTCACAGTGAGAACAATAAAGAAATAAAAAAGAACACCCGTATATGTAATCAAGTGGGTGTATACCATCGAGAGAAGAGAAATGGAAATTGATCCAGGGTTCGATGGTTCAAAGGAAATCATCACTTGGAAGAGTGGAGTGAGGATCAAAGCTGACAAAATCAAACATGGAGAAGGATGGATCAATGATAGAATCGTCCGCATCAATAACAGGATCATAAAGATATGAAGAGTAAAGATTAGGAGACTCACTAAGAAACTAGGCATTCGATGGACATATGATCGAAAGATCAGAGAAATCATCGAATGCCACAAAGCATGGCTCGTCCTCATGAGGGTTGTCGAGGAGAGAGGACTCAAAGGAGTCACAAGAATCAGACAACTTGGTTTCTACAAACGATAAATCAGATGCAAAGTCAGTGTGTGAGACGGAGTACCTAGAAAATGTCACATCCACCTTTAGAAAAACCTTGAGGTGTAATGCAAGCTGATCAATGAAAAATGAGGTCATGCTAGCATCTAAACTCTCATCCTCGAAAAAATCATCACATTCATCATGGAGAGAATGTAAGGTTGCTGGGAGGGACTAACAAGATGTGGCATATAAAAATGTAGCTCCTCACCAAATAACATCCACTGGAATAGCTCAGGGTATTAATCAAAATATGATATGTGCTCTATGGGGATATGGACATCAGGGGGAGGAAAATAGATCGGCACATAAGATGGGTTCGGCTCATAAGATGGGTGACACAATGCGAGTTCCAACTCTGTCTCATGAAGTAACATTGACTCGTTTTTTTTCAGGTTTTTGTTTGTATATATTATAAACAAGTGTCATCACAGCCTAATCAAGTGTCAAATAAAAATTTATTTGATTCTCAAGCCAAAATAAATACAAAAATGTATAAAGATAATTTTGCTATTTAATTTACCTTTATTGCAAACAGGATCGAACTCAGGGAGGCTACACATCCCGAGGGTTATTCTAATAATTGAGAAATCAATGAAAAGAATAAGGAATCTCAATGTATACTATGCTTGATTTTCTTTTAAATTTATTTTTTTTATTTTTTATTTTTATAAATTTTGTACTTTTTAATTTTTCATTTTTAATACTTTTTAGTTTTGCAAATTTTTTATTTTTAAGAATGTACTTTTCAAATAAATATTATATACAAAAATAGAGAAGGGCTATTTTTTATTTTTAAAATACAGTAAAAATGATCGAAAAGGTTAAAATAAAATATTTTTGTATTTTATATTTTTCTACTATTTTTGGCGATTTTCAAATATTTTTCAAGTTTTTATGGATTTTATAAAAAGCAGAAATTGAAAATAATGCTAAACAGTGAATAAGCAGAGATATTTTGCAATTTAAAAATGTCAACTAAATAAAAAATGATTGGATTTATTTTTCCTAAAAGCTATAAGAGATTATCTACAAATAGAAAGTAAAATCATAAAATTTTGAATTTTCTATAATTTTCATTATTTTTTTAGATTTTTGATATTTTGCAAATTTTTAAAGTTTTAAAAATATTTAATGCATGAAATTTACACAGGAAGTAAAATATAAAAAATAAAACTATTCTATTTTTTTAGATCTTTTTACGCAATATTCAATTTTTATGAATTTTTGTAATTTCAAATAGTAAAAATGCAACGTTTTTGAATTTTTTTAATAATGATAAATAAAAATAAAATGCAATGAAAATTTTATACTATGAAAAAACAAGTAACATGAACATAACATGATTTTTTTATAATTTATAGACTATGAAAAATATTTATTTTAATGATAAAAGCATGCAAATTAATGTTCGGAATATAATGATATAAATGCAACTTTTTATTGTCTTTTTCTTGAAAAAGTAACAAGAAAGAATTTGCGGGAAAAATTCGTAATTTACCCAATGAATGGCGTGCGATGCACATGTTGGATCTAGCGGGGCCTTTTTGCGAATTCGGAAATGTCGAGGGTTTTCAGCATGGGGTTCCTGCTTCTTCATTCCTTTTCGTCCTTGGCTCCCCAAAACAGAAGGCGGCAGCGATATTGATGGTCTCGACGGAGATGTTGCCTTGAGGTGATCGACGGTCAGGCTAGAAGATGTGGATGGTGTGAGATCGTGCATTGGTCGGCATTGCTCGGTCGAGATGAGGGAGCTCTGCTCCTTGCGCACAGAGGTGGTTCTCACGCGGCAGGAGCACAACCATCGGAGGTTCTCCTCTGGTCCAAGATAATCGGGCTCTTCGACTTCGATGGTGGTGATCGCGGAGTGGGTCCTCTCCGTAAGTGGTTGCGAACAGTGCTCAGTGGTTCTTCATGTGTGCGGCAGAGATGACGGGTTCGAGCTCCTGGCAGACGGTCGGGGAAGACAGAGGGGCGAGTGAATGGCTCCGAATGGTGGTGGTTGTTGAGCGGCGTCGAGCTCCAGGCGGAAGGGCGTTCAGATCTCGGTGAAGAAGGGTGACACATGCCCTCCGGTTCTCGCGGCGGGGGTCTTCCTCCAAGCGCTGATCGACGGTGATGAAACGTGTGGCTCGAGGGGCGGTCGGGCTTCGATGGCTCTCTCGATTGGCGGCGACGATGGCTTTGAAGAGGATGGCGGTGATGGCTGCAGGAGTAGGGCGGCGGCAGTGATTCCGCTCAATTTTCTTTTCCTTTTTTTAAATTTTTTGATAGGACAATAGATTGATAATTTTTATTTTTTTATTTTATCTTGTGTACCTGCAATAGAATATAGATAAATGCCTGACTCCAGCGCGATGGCTCGGTCCCAAATAATCAAATAAGAATTAGGTGAATGGATGACAGATCCGTCGAAGCGGGTGGTTGGTTCCATAGATCCCACTACCGTGTGTGGCTGGAAGTGAGAGGTCATGAGAGATAGAACGTGAAATGATGAGGAATCAGAAAATGGTGGGGGATCAATAATTGGAAGCAGATCTAATCATGATGGACAATTAGGAACGATTAACTATAATTGCTAAAAAATTACTGTAAAATTAAACTAAAATTAAGCTTAAAATTATCTAAACAGAAGACGAGAAATGGATGTGGATCTCACTGTGGGAGCAGATGAATGTCATGATGGCCTCGATGAAGATTGTCTCACTGTCATCAGATGGCTCAGATGCTGGGCACCTTTCTGCCACAAGATTGCACTTGGAGATTAGGCTCCTCTAACCAGATTGATCAAATTGGAATGAGGGAGGAGGAGCTAAATAAAAAGAAAAAATTGAATTTCAAAAAATGAATTAATAGAGAGGGAATAAAGGGAAAGATGTTAATGGTGGAATTTAATTAATTAAATTAATGAATAAAATAATTTTCAAAATTATATTAATTAAAATAATAATAAATACCAATAACTTAAAGAGCCACCATAATGGTGGGTTAAATTAAGGAATTAATTAAATTATATATATATGATATATTATTTACATAAATAAATAAATAAATAAATCATTTTCATCATTTTATTAATTTAAATAATAAATGTTAGTTATTAATTTTTTAGTTATGGTTATTTAAGGAAATTAGTTATATATATAATATATACATATGATACATTATACACATAGTTAAATAAGGAAATTATGTTATTTTATGTTTTATATATTTTTATTTTTATTTGAAATAATTATTAAAAAATATTTACAATTATTTAAAAATTATATATAAATAAATATGAATAAATAAATACAATAAATAAGAGGTAAAATTGTAAAAAAAACACCCCTGAACCGTCTTTCAAACCGTAACTCCAAAAATTATGAAACCATTGTCATTTTAAAGATAATTTAATTTAGAATATGATGAAAGTGAGTTTGATTCAATTTAAATTCATACGGAGCCAAAATTGGTCCTTCAAATACCGCTTTACGGCTTTTTTCTAGTGTGGTTACTTTTATTCTATACATGATTTTATTTTACAAGTATTTTTATTATTTAGAAAACATTTCTATTCACAACTTCTGTTAAGAAAATTATTTAATTTGAGGTCAATTTATGGACAAATAGAATAGTGTAAGTTTTATACAAATATACACAGAATAAATGAAAAATATTTACAATTTTTTTTTGGATTTTCTGATTAAAGACCCTATTTTCCTCTACTTATTCCTGATCGATCAGGTCAAGTCTTGACCTTTTCTCAGGGGTTGGGTCAGCCTATTTTATTGCATATATACAATCTTTTATTTTCTTCATTTTTCCTTTATTTCTTTCTTTATTTATTTTAGGTTAAAAAATGGTAGTAAACGTACAATATTTACACGCAGATGCAGGTTAGTAAGAATATGGATTAGTAATACATACATGTGTTTTATAAGGGATTTTGAGCTAAAATAAATAAATAAAGATGATGAAATGCATATTCATCATGTCCCTACGCTTTACCTTTTCTAGTCTCTTAGCAAACACTTATTTGAAAGAATAAGTGAATAAAAGAAAAAGAAAGGAAAATAAAGAAATTAGGACAATATTGAATATTAAACTTAACTTCATAAAGTTGTAGTATGGAGCTTTGTCAGACCTTTGGATTATTAGTGTGGCGGAACCTTAATGGGAAATGTATTCAAAGCCTAACACCCTTCAAGTTCCATAAGACTCCTATCCAAGTCATCCAGCTGCAAGCTTACAAAAATTTTACTTTGAAACTCTTCTTATTTTTTTATACTTGTATATACACTCCGACATGCATTTTACTTTTCAATAAGGCCTACACACTTTTGGAGATTCTGCATTATTTTTTGTTTTTTTTTGTTTTTTTCAAATATATACAAGGTGCAACATA
Source organism: Ottelia alismoides (assembly GCA_037367405.1). Classification (NCBI taxonomy): domain Eukaryota; kingdom Viridiplantae; phylum Streptophyta; class Magnoliopsida; order Alismatales; family Hydrocharitaceae; genus Ottelia; species Ottelia alismoides. The sequence continues at coordinate 939,260 of JAZKJV010001734.1, forward strand.
TACATAAGAAGTTTTTCCTCTTGAGCTAGTAGACTATCCCTCTTTTGAAGCATTACTGCAACCCCACAACATCCTGTCTTTAGAACTCAATGCTATTAGATCAGGTTGAGATGCACTGCCCTTCCTAAAGGAAGACAGATATTCCCACTAGTTTTCACAAACCTATGTGCTACCCCAAGCCAAAAGATTATGCCTCCTCACTACCTACTCCATGAAGAGCTACGTGTAGTGTGCTTGTCCAAGATAAGCCATGGTCTAGAAGAATCATGCAAGTATTGTTAAATATTCTACTTAGACTACTCAAGATGACATGTGAACATAGTCTTATGGACTCAAAGAATTAAGTCGCTAGGACCTGAAAAGTTTTAACTCCAGTTCTTATAAGGTTCCTCTGAAATTAAGTGGATTAAGGTCCAATTAAGCTCCATTCTTCAATTTTATTTCAAACTCAGTTTAGATGTCAATGCTATTCTGAAAAATGCACATGCAATGCAAGAAATATATACATACAAACCGATTTAAAAAAATTTAAATAAAAAAGTTAGTAAAATATATACAAGTATATACATGGATTATACAATATTTTTTATGAGTTTTTTATTTTTTTTAAGATGGAAGGTGACCAAGGTTTATATACACACATGGATTTTAGGCATTTATATACATATCCCAATAATATACAAAAAATAATCACATTTCTATAGCCAACTAAAAGTATGAGTTATGGCTAAAGTATATACAATATATACATAATCCTCTATATTTAGCTCGAACTATGTCCTCATAGTGATCAAAGAACAATAAAGAAAGACATATTTCGTGCTAAATGTAGAAAAGTAAAAAAGAACGCTATACAACAATGACTCAAAGAATGAATAGAAGTCGGTGATCCCCCTATACTTAGGATTAATTAATCCTAAGTATAGAAGATTGTACAAAAGGTAAAAATCGAGGAAAAGAATTGACTTACTCAACGGCTCGTCTTGCCCTCCTATACTTAGGGTAGAATAGCCCTAAGTATAGAATATCAACAAGTTGGGGGACAAGTGAGGGATCGGAAGAATAAAAACATAAAAGAAACGATATGAACAACATCACTCCCCCTATATTTATTATAGAGTATCACTAAGTATAAGCAACAACAGGAGTGATGAACAGGACGAATATGAACAACACAAATCACCCCCCACCCCCCATACTTAGGATAAAGCACATCCTATGTATAGCACGCACATATATATACATTAAAAAGAGGTGAATGATAAAATAGAAGAAGGAAGGAACAAATCAAGACCAAACTCATATATACAAAGTAGACATTGTTGGGGTGCCTCTCAACAAGCGTAAGAGTTTACGCCCCTAGCTGGGCGCAGAGGCTAGGACAACGAAGTATCAAGGTTCAGGACGGCATCTGTAATGCGAATACCATACTGTCACTATTGTCTCAATGTGAGAACAACAACATGGTTAACAATGTGAACAGGGACATCCAGATAAGCAATCAGACGGGTGTCTGCTACCGAATAAATATAAGAGAAAGTCAGGTCAGGTACCGGTAGCACAAATGAGATCTTCGGCTCAAGATTAGAATGTAGTGAATGTGTGGAGCCGAAAAATAGAATGTGGAGAAAGAAGGATCAGTCATGGAATCCTCTACGTCAATCACCGTCCCAAAAATATTTTGAAGGTCAAGATCAAGAGACTCAATAAGATAACAGATGTCCAATGCATGTAATGGAGAGATACCAGGTATAACATCTAATAACTCAACGGTTGGCACATCCTAGCGAGGGTTGTCAAGGAGAGAAGAAAGATCAAGCTCAGAAAATCAGAAGACTCGGTCTCGTGATCCGACAGATTAGATGCACAACTAGAGAGTGGAACCGAGTACAGAGAACACACTGCCCACAGATAATCCTCGAGGAGATGTGAGAAATCATGATGATTCGAGGAAGAAAACGAATGATCATACTTTAATAATGGGTTATCTCTCGAAGTAAAAGAAAAACCGTCCAATGGATCGGAAATATAAGACTCAAAGAAATATTGGTCAAGATTAAAGAGATGATTGACCTGCTAGAGTGAAGGGATCTGAGCTTGGGAAATGTTGGGAAACATTTAGCCCTCAGAGTGAAGGGTGGGAGGGGGGAGGGAAAACATGAGTGATGATGATTTCTTTAGTTTATTGCTAATGATCTTGAGAAAATGAACGTAACAAACTCAATACCAAGCATATACAAACACAATGCAACCCCATATTCACCTATTCAACTCGGTGATGGTTGTTAGAGGGGTCGTTAATATTGTCAATTTTAGAGTTAGGTGATTGATGAATCTCCATTTCATCACCTTTATTCTATCATTTTAGCCTAAAAACCCTAACTAATGCATGCAAATAACCCTAATTTGTACAAATTAACATTCATTATTTGTTGTATAAATACTATTTTTAATGCCAAAATTATAGAATAAAGAAAAGAAAAGAAAAAGAATAAAGTACCAAAGGTATTTTATTACCCTAAACCTCGAGATCTAGGCATCTTGATGATTGGGTCAACAAGAAATAAAGTAGGGGGGAGATAAGGGCCAATAGTACAATATAAATCCCATTAATTAATTAATTAATTATGCATTTTTGCAACCCATTTTATTTTCTACTTTTTATACAACAAAAATGAAACTTTATACATGAAAGTTGTAATAATAATATATAGAAAAATACAAAACTAAGTTTATACAAAAATAAGATACGATGTAAAAGTTATATTCTAAATAAGTTTCCAAAATCTCAATTTTACCAGACCCATATCTCTCAAATAAAAACTCAAAATATATTAAGTAAATTTAATTTTATATAATTTTAATAAGCTATTTAATGAAGGTGGTTTCGTATTTTTTAGAGTGAGTATGCGAAAGTTAGGTTTTGACTCCATTTGTACAATATAATCGAATAAAATATTCATTTTATTTATTCTTTATTATTTTTATAATTTCATATTTTTATAATTTTTTACATATTATTTGCAACATATGTACACATTAAAAATAAAATAAAATCATTAATAAAATATTAAATAAAATAAGTATATAAATTACATTGATGAATATACAATAACTATGCCAATATAATAAATATACCTATTTATTTAAGTGTAAAAAATATATTAAAAATATATTTATGTATATAAAAATAAGTTATAAATATATAAAATAAGAGAATAAATTAATAAAAATGAAAATACAAAATAAAAATAAAATATACAAAGCGTAGGTAAATATACACATAAAGGAAACCCTAAAAATAAACTTGCGACTATATACCTTGAAAAAATAAATAAAAAAATAATAAAATTCTACAGAAAATAACAAACAACTTTTAGTTTATAACTTAAAAATAATAAAATCATTTGTTAATTATTATAGAATTTACAAATGAATTAAGGCTAGCTTTTTCTTGGTTGGTCCACGTGGACCAACCACGTCGCGTCTTATATTGACCAGCGGTCCACTCTCTGACTCGCCCCTGTATCCTCTGACAGCCTATGTTTGACCCCATGTTCATCGATTTTTGCAGCCCGCATCATACATTATTTTGGGAAGATTCCTTCTTCGATTTTTGTCCTCGTTCATTGCTCCATCACATGTGTGTGATGCATTGAGGATTGGTCCTCTGATTCAGCCGTTTGACCTCATTCTTATCCCCTGTCCAGCCCGATGTACATAAACCTTCATTCCACCTTCGTTTGAGTTTGAATCGCCTTGGACCATGTTTGGCCCCCTTTTTTGGAGCTCTAGATCAAGGTGGGTGACAGCCACCTCTCCAGCTCCTTGTTGGCATAGTCAGACGAGGTTTAGGACGTGTTCCACCACTTCCGCTACATGCCGGCATCGAGGTCTAGCTTCATGGCTTCTAGCCACCGAGGTACGCTTTCCTTGCTTTTCTAGTTAGCTGTAGACGTAGGTTTTCTTTCCCTGCATTTCTTTTATGCTTTCATTGCTTGATTTTGTGTAATCTATCCCTTTTGTAGTTCACCGGTTCTAGCCTCAGGCGAACGCCATCCACCGTGCTCCGCCAGTGCCTCGACTCACCTACCACCCTCACCTCACTTCCCAACGCTTGCTCCACCCTCAACACACATTCACTCACCTTGACCCTATTTGGATCAAGCGATCACTCCCACCTCCTCTGTCGCTCACCCACGGATAGTCCCCCGCCTCGCATTGCCGCCACCACCACCCCCAAACCAGCCATCTCCCGCACCTGCAAAGACCCCCTCCCTGCCCGCGACCTCCAGATGTAGAGCGCCCCCACCCCAGGGGACATCCAACACACCGCCTGCAAAGCCCCCCCTCCCTGCCCCGACTTCTAGTCACCGACAGTCCCCCCACATCACGCAGAGCGCCCCCCGACCTCCAGCCACCGCCTGCAGGGCCCATCGCCGACATCCACGAGTTCCAGCACTGTCCCCCCGTCTCACGCAGTGCCGCCCCACTCCCAACCCAACCATCGCCTGCATCTGCGAAGCCCCCCTCCCTGCCCCGACCTCCAGTCCACCGCTTGGCAAAGCACCCCTGCCTCCACCTCCAGCCCACCGACAGTCCCCTCGGCCTCAAGCAGCCCCCTTCCTCCCATGACCTCAAGCCCCCGGATGCTGCCACTAATTTTTCCTTTTTTCTTCTAAAAAGCAGTTATAGGATGATGGGTTAAATTAACCTCGTGATATAGTTGGGTTAATAGAAAAACTAACGAAGGGTTATGGGTGTGAGACGGAGTGACTATTTGGGGTTTGTTATGTAATTCACGATTATATAGGGTCATGATTGTAATTGCAAAATTACTCAGGGTTATGGGTGTAAAAATCCCAAAATAAAATGCCTTCCGGAGTGTACATATTTGTATAATCAATAATCAAGCTTGAGCTTTAAAGTCATAACATGAGATCCTGCAGATGGATGACTTGACTACACTGGTCATGCATCCTAGGATAGGTAGCTACACTGGTCACCATCCATTCTTCTCTTTGCCCCCTCCTCTTGAGCTGGTTGCCTCTTGAACTTAGAAGGGAATACCCCGCTCCTCGAGGAAAGAGTTGTTGGATTGGGGAATCATTAGGTTTTCAAGCCAGAGAGTCAGTCTTTTTGCCAGTTCATTTGAGGGGAGCCACTATCATATACACTGTATAAGTGAGACTTATAGTCATAAGGATTTGCAAATGAGTTGAAATATTCTAACTTGGCTATTGAGGGGACTTGAGCAGAGTTTTGGGATTCTCGAAGGCTATTGTATTTCAAATCTGATTCCCAATAAGGTTCCGACTGCACTAAAATTCTAAAGGTACGACTTAAACTCCAAACTTGATTTTGTGAGGACAAGTTCGAAAATTAAATTTAATTCACTTTCTTTCTTTTTCTGTTCTTTGTTTTTTTTTTCATTTTTTGCACATATTGCATAAGTGTTTGCTAGGGACTAGCAAAGGCAAGTATAGGGGGTGATGAATCTCCATTTCATCACCTTTACTCTGTCATTTTGGCCTTAAAAACTCTAGCTAAGGCCTGTAAATAGCCCTAGTTTTTACAAATTAACATTCATTCTTTGTTAAATAAATACTATATAAAATAATATTTTTAATACCTAAATTATAGAATAAAGAAAATAAAAGAAAAGAATAAAATGCCAAAGGTATTTTATGACCCTTAACCCGGAGACCAAGGCATCTTGATGACTGGATCGACAAGGAATAAAGTAGGTAGGAGATAAGGGCCAATAATACAATAAAAAGCCCATTTATTAGTTCATTATTTATGCATTCTTGGGACCTATTTTATTTTCTACTTTTAATACATCAAATAAAGAAACTTCGTGCATGAAAGTTGTAGATAATAGCATATAGAAAAATACAAATATAAGTTTATGCAAAAATAAGATACGGCGTAAAAGTTATACTCTGAATAAGTTTCAAAAATCACAACTTCCGAGATCCATATCTCTCAAATAGAACTCAAAATAGATCAAAATCACCTTTAATTGTATATAACTTTTAATAAGCTATTTAATGAAGGTGGTTTCACATTTTTTGGAGTTAGTATATGAAAGTTAGGTTTTGGACCCCTTTTGCACAATATACCCGAATAAAATATTCATTTTATTTATTCTTTATTATTTTGTAATTTCATATTTTCATAATTTTGTAAATATTATTTATAACATATGTACATATTAAAACTGAAATAAAACCATTAATAGAATATTTAATAAAATAAGTATATAAAATACATATATGAATATATAATAACTATACCTATATATTAAATATACCTATTTATTTAAGAGTAAATTATATATCATAAAAATATAACAAAAATATAGTTATGTATATAAAAATTATAAATATACAAAATAAGAAAGGAAAGTAATAAAAAATACAAAATAAAAATAGAATATACAAAACATAGGTAAATATACATATAAAGGAAACCCTAAAAATAAACTTGCAACTAAATACCTTGAAAAAATAAATAAATATAATAATAAAATTCTAAAGAAAATAACAAACAACTTTTATTTTATAACTTAAAAAAATAAAATGATTTATTATTTATTTTAGAATTTACAAATAAATTAAGGCTAGGTTTTACCTGATTGATCCACATGGACCAACCACGTTGCATCTTGAGTTGACCAACGGTCAACTCTCTGACTGCCCCTGTAGCCTCTGACAGCCTAAGTTTGACCCCATGTTCATCAATTTTTGTGTCCCGCATCATACATTATTTTGGGAAGATTCCTTCTTTGATTTTTGTCCTCATTCATTACCCCATCACACGGGTGTGATGTATTGAGGATTGGTCCTCTGATTCAGTTGTTTGACCTCGTTCTCCCCCTTGTCCAGCTTAATGTACATAAACCTCCATTCCTCCTTCATTTGATTTTGAATCGCCTTAGACCATATTTGGCCCCCTTCTTTGGAGCTCTGGATCGAGGTGGGTGACAACCACCTCTCCAACACCTTGTTGGCATAGTCAGACGAGGTTTAGGACGTGTTACACCACCTCCACCGCATGCCGACGTCGAGGTCCAGCGTCGTGGCGTCCGACCACTGAGGTACGCTTTCCTTGTTTTCTAGTTAGTTGTATACATATGTTTTCATTCCCTGCATTTCTTTTATTCTTTCATTGCATGATTTGCCATCCACCGTGTTCTGTCAGTGCCTTGACTCACCTACCACGCTCACCTCATTTCTCAATGCTTGTTCCACCCTCGACACACATTCACTCACCTTGACCCTTCCCGGATCAAGCGATCACTCCCACCTCCTCCGCCGCTCGATGGAGGGAATCCATCCACCTCACCTCTTGCCCATCCCACTACCTAAATCTCTCTGAAGCTTCGTTTTTTTTGCCACTAATGTTCCCCTACAGGAAACCATTAAGAAACACTTAGTTGCAGGTGGTCTCGAGGCTCTACTGAGCCCCTAGGTCCCACTTCACCGCCAGAACCCATCCAGCTCTCCAAGGTATTTTGTCACACCCATCTACTGCAGAGGGACCTTAGATACTTTTTGGGTCATCAGAAGCAAAGAAGGAGCACTTGGGGTGAAGATTTTGAAGATCCAAGCTCAATCAGGCAGAGTTCTTCAGCAGTTCTTGCTCCGCGCCCGGCTGCCGTCCGATTGCCTCATGTTCTTCGTGAGATTCAGCCGTTGTTGGACCCTCCTCACCTCAGCCATCAGATCAAAATTGGAGATCTAATCTCCATCATAGGAGGCAAAGCGACATCGTGCAACGGGAGGACGCCACGTGTCTAAGTGAACATGATCTAGCCATCCGCTGCTGCCTAGGCTTTTTGTATTTATTATTTAGCACAGAAACTTTCAACAACAGTTATTTTGTTTTTATAATATTTGCAACAAGACCCCCAGACTTCTGTTAATTGTATTTCTATCCTTGCTAGCACACCGCACGTGGCCGCCCATATGAGGTGGGCATTTTGCAGGTGGGTCCGTGAAGGTTCGGATTTCATTCTGATCCAAGGAAATTTTATTCAAGTTATATATTTTTTGAAAAATTGCAGTCCGACCCTTGGATTTTATTTTAATTACATTTATGCCCTTGCTAGTCATTGTGTTTTTGTGCATTTGCTTGATTTATTAAAAATACCTACTTTGCTTAGAAAAATCCCCAAAATGGATCAGGTGTATGTTGTAGTGTAGTTTCAGGCTACTTTTTTTCTTTTTTAATTTAGGCACTTTTATTATTTTCTAAAAATCATTTAGAGCACATTTTGTCCTTGTCTATAGTGTAAAATACCTAAAAATATAAAATCATTTCTAAAAATAACAAAAAAATATATTTCGTCTTTATTTATTTATTTTCTAACTCTAGGAATTCAAAACCCAAAAAATAAAAAAAGAAAAATATATAAAAATAAAAAAGATCCAAAATCCAATTATAAAAGATTAAAAAATCCAAAAAATGGGAAAATATATTTTTCTATTTTATAATTTTCTTTATATTATTATTTATCTATTAAAATTTATTTGAAGAATTTTGGACATATTTTTTTATTTTTCCTCTTCATTTCAATTTCAGCTATTTAATTAATCCCTGATTTTAGGTATTTTAAATTTAAAAATATATAAAAATTGAAAAAATCACTAAAAAAACACAAAAATAGTAAAAAAAATATTTAAAATCCAAAAACATTCAATTCTACAAATTATGGCCTTTTTAGTTATATTTATATCAATCTTATATATTATTGTATATATAATCGATTATATTCTACATACCTTATTTAAAAGAAAAGGAGCATAAAAATATAAAAATCTAAAAATAAAATTAAAAAAATAAAATTAAAAATATAAAAAGATAAAATAAAAATAAAATATAAAAATATAAAAATTAAAAACCCACATAAAAAATAGACAAGAAGCTCACAATCACTTTTGTGCATTTATTGCCCTATCTCTCCTTTTATTCTCCCTGTATTCGACCTCTACACTTACTTGCACCTATATACGTCCTTATTGTAGAGTTATAATAAATTTTAACCCCACACATTATTTCCATTGCTTGATTATTATTGTGGGTTAAGTTGCCTGAAGAATGGTTTTCTTGCGGGTCGCCACAACGACTGTGTTCTCCGCCTTGTGTGACATATTTAGACCCGCGAAAAATCCTCTTCAATAGTGATCAAACACAAAGTTGTACAAATAATTAGGAAGGCCTAGGATTGGGGCACTAATCCTTAGTGTGTATGTGGTAAATAAAAATGTGAATAAAATGAGGGGGTTGCTCTTGGGGTTGCTCTCCCCAAAACAATGATATGAATCAATTACATTTAATTTTAAGGGTCCAAGTGATATTAGCAGTCCCAATTTTTAATTTTTCAATTTTCATTTTCTGATATTTTTGAATAAAAACATGTCTAACAAATTTTCTGATTTCCTTAATTCCTATATCCACAAAACAGATGGAGGAAAATGAAAAAGCCGATGCACGAGAAAACATGAGATGCAAATGCTAGAGATAGAGGTGCATACCTGATTCCAACACTCTACATGCAATATGATCCGCATAAAAAAATAAAACTAAACTATATGCAAATATAAGTGAGAACCGTCCTAAGCAGTAACTTCTATTTGGGAAGAACCAAGTTATTATTTGCCTAAGTCCAAACTATCTAGAGGAACATATATTCTTTTAGGACTTTGGACCTAATAACTACCTAGCTCAACCAAATAAAACCTAAGGCTACGGGCTTCACTCACAGAAAACAAAATGAAATAAAGTCAAAAACACAAATCCGCAAGAAAAAATTAAAATGAAAGCGATAAAAATAATGAGAGAACAGTGATGAGGTCCCCCAAGTGCACCAGCAATTGGCGAAACATACCATAATAGTGTCCAAGTGTCTCTAAGAAAATAGAAAAAGGGAAAGTGCCGAAATTATTTACAAACTAATTACAAGATTTTTTTGGAAAAATAAATTCTATGCTAAAGTGTCTGCTCTTTAACAAGCTCCTGCCCTCCTTGGTGCTCTCTCCTGCCGGTCGGTGAAGAACGTCCGGCCTCTGCTTTGCTCAAGTGCTTCGGCTCTCCTAGGATCGCCTCCTTTGCTCTGCGACCCTCGCAACAAAGGGAAAGAAAGAATGTGTAAGAGACACAAGTATAAAAATATGAGCAAGAAAAAATGCTTTGAATGAACACAATGAATATGAAAAAAAGCAAAAAATATAAACAGAAATTTAAAACCAATAATAGTAGGTTAAATGAAAAACCTGACTACCCTTGACGTGCCTCCCCTGCAACAAAACCATTTTGTTTTAAGCAATTTTTCGTGGGTTTGATTTAGATGCCGTCGCAACTAAATAAGCGTCAAACAAAAAATTATTTGATTATCAAGCCAAAATAAATACAAAAATGTAGCAAAAGAATTTCGCTATTTAATTTAACTATATAATAAATAAGATCGAACTCAGCGAGGCTACAAATCCCGAGGGTTATTCTAATAATTGAAAAATCAATGAAAAAATAAGGAATCTCAATGTATATTATGCTTAGTTTTCTTTTTAAATAATTTTTAAATTATTTTTTATTTTATAATTTTTATATTTTATGACTTTTAATTCTTAATAGATATATACAATAGTGTAGATTATGCATTTTATATTATGATTTTTATATTTTCTGAAAAATAGAATTGAGTATATACAGTATAATGTATTATATAAGGTATAATATACCTATGTATTATGTACAAATATTTTATTTTATTATTTTTGAAAAAAATTCTTTTTATTTTATATTTTATTTATTTATACAATAGTTTAGGGAATACAAAAATATTTTATTTGATTTTTATAAATTAGTTTCGTCTGTAAAATAATAAGATATTATATTATATACATGTGTATTTCGTATAAGGAGTTGATGATTTTTATTTTTAATTTTATAATTTTTTATTTTATTATTTATTATTTTAAGATTATATACAAGTGTGTAAAAATAATAAAATATTTTTATTTTTAAAAAAATAAATAAATAAGTATTTTATATAGTTATAGGGTATGTACAATACATAGTATACCCTTATCTCTCTCTACTTATTTCTCTTGGGGTTTGGGTCACTCTGTATTTATTCTAAATTCTTTATTCTTTTTCTTTTCTCCTTTATTCTTTTATTTTTGCAAAATAGGTGTTAATTATGAGATATTAATAATGACATGAACAATGTTAATTTACTATATTTATAGGTATTTACAAACGATTTTGCTAGAAGATAAAGCTAAAATAAAATAATAAAGAATGAGAATCGCAGATTCATCAAGGAGCAACGAGGATAGACCGAAAAATTTACAATATAGAGAAAATCAAAAAAATGTTTTTTGTGTTTTATAGGGTTTTCTATTTTTTCAGCTTTTTATTTATATTTAATTATATATATTTTTTAATGTTTTATATTTCTAATTTTATAATTTTTATTTCCTTTTTATATTTTATTGATTTTTACTTTTCTTTTTAATGTATAAAGTTATAATTATATATAATAAGTGGTTTAAAAATAGAGACTCATATGCCCTCCATCCAAAACAGGTCGATTACAACAAATCTAAGACCGTTAAAATTACATGTTCTGGATGGAGGGCATATGAGTCTCTATTTCTGACGAAATTTGAATGACATATTAGGAGAATATAGTTATGAAAATTCACGGTAGTATTTTCCAAAAGAATTTACCAAAAATGGATGGTGAAGTAGGTAAGGTTACCTACTTCATGAAGTAGGTAACCTTACCTTCTTCACATACATTTTGGGCAATTTTTTTATTTTTTTTGAAAAATACAACTGTAGATTTTCATAACTATATCCTCTAACATGCCATTCAACTTTTGTTAAAAACAGAGACTCGTATGCCCTCCATCCAGAACAGGTCGATTACAACAAATCTAAGACCGTTAAAATTATATGTTTTGGATGGAAGGCATATGAGTCTCTGTTTCTGACGAAATCTGAATGACATATTAGAAGGGTATAGTTATGAAAATCCATGGTGGTATTTTCCAAAAAAATAAAAAATTACCAAAAATGGATTGAAGTAGGTAAGGTTACCTACTTCATGAAGTAGGCTCCCTTTCCTCTATATATAATATATATAATTCGGAAAATACAATTAAGTGTAACCCTTTTTATTTTAAGGGTTTAAAATATATATTAAGTAATTATAATAATAATGATTAAAAGTAATAATAAGTATTATAATTTATATATGCTATATAGGGTGTTATATTTATAAAGATAGCTTTACATGCTCAAAATTTTCAAAATATAATATTTTTATTTTTTTCTCTTTTCTTGGAATTTTTCTTGTATTTTTTTTTCTAATTTTAAGGTATTATTGATTAATTAAAAATATCAAAACAATGACTTATAATAATAGGATGAATTGTTTTGGTATTTAAAAATAGATAAATATCTCAAAAAGTCCCAAAATTATTTTTAATATATAATATAAAATATAAAAAATAGAAACATGAATAAATATTTTTTGATTTTTGTATGATTTTTTCCTGATTTTATAAGTTTTTGGAGATTTTAAAGTTTTAGTGTTTTCTTTGAAATTTTAAGTGATTTTTGGTATGGAATTACATAATATAATAATAAAGATACCCTGATTTTTTGGAATTTTTAAAAATTATTTTTTTTTGTATTTTTATAATCAAATAGGGAATAAATACTCTGTTTTTATTTTAATAGATGGGGAAAATAGAATAAAAAGCCTCCATGAAAATATAGTGATAAAGTTAACTATGAGGCCTCTATTCTAATTTTCCTATATTTTTAGAGCATACAAGGTATTTAATAAAAAATAAAAGCAATAAAAAATTCAATACTAGTTGGGGCGTTTTTGCAATAGTACAAAATTTCCATGTCCTAGATGTAATTTTCAACAAAATATTACTCTTAATATTGAAATTATAACACTAAAAAGGAAATACAGATACCCAAAGAAGGTCCTCTGCAAAATGCCACATCACCTCACGTGTATGCGCACGTAAGGTGATGTGGCAGAGGACATAAGTGCAATAAATAATAAGTTGAAGGTTCAATGTGCAAAATGTCCAAAATAATTACAACACAATTGAAAGTTTAAATACTAAACTAAAAATAAAAAGCATGGAGGGGGTGTTAGTGCAAAATACCCCTCGAAGGGTGCGAGACCACATGGAAAGTTTTCTTTTTATAAGGGCTAAAAACGAATCACTTATTTTGGCTTTTTGACCTCATATTGTAGGGTGGATCCCGAATGATATGAAAGATCGATTGGGATCGAAGGATACTAATTCGCTAGTGGGCGGAGGAGATTAGATGTCCCTTCAGATCTGACAATCTTGACGCTTTAGCATCAAACGACTCTAATCAAAACTAGCAAGGGCTCCAGATCCGATGGCGATAGAGATGGATGGACGAACTGACAAGAACACAACACGGTGTCTCCTTCGATCAGCCAACAATTGTGTCCCTAACAGCCTGTAGGTCTTGCAGTAGGTGTAAAATGGAGCAGGGACTCCTCCTTGTCTATTGAGACCTTCAAATCGATCTAAGACCCATCATTGGGGTCCTGGAAGCTCGAGGAAGGATGGATTCCTGGAGAACCTCTATGTGCAAATTTTCGACCCAACACCGGTTTGTCGAAACAAGAGCCTTAGGACAATAAACAAAGGTTGTAGCCTAGTGCTCCGGCGTACATTCTTTTTTAGGATTTTAATGATTTATGATGAAATCAAACGTAATAAAGACCTAGATTAACCTATTATTACACTACGAAACTAGAGAGCTAAAGATAGAGGCTCACCTGTAGTGGGGCGGCTGGAAGCGCAGCTTGCACGGAGGAGCTCCGGCAAGATATGGATCTTCTCAGGCTGACCTTCTCCTTGTTATGGATCGAAGGTAAACATCTTCCTATCACCAAGGGTTGCTCTAGGTTCGATTCAAGGGACTAAAAGGTATTCAAGAGGGATCAAGAGCTGAATCGAAGGCATGGGTTCGATTTTATAGCAGTAAAAAAAGGGGTGGGTTGCATTAGGGTTTTTGGCTGAATCGATAAGAGTTTAACCAATCAAATGGTCTGGCGTGAATGTTGAAGTATCAAGGGTACAAGTTTTTGAAGGAATCAAAATGCCTCGATCAGTGAATCGGATGAGAAAATCTGAGGAAGATGGGCTTGTACTAGGTCTACCTAGGCTGAAGCCCAGGGTCAGAGAATTGACCAAAGGTCAACTGAGGAAAGAACATGATTGCTCCATGTCCTCCGCTTAAGGAAAAAACCAAGGAAAATAAAAAATGAAATAAAAAATAAAAAACGAAATAATTAAATAAAAGTTAAAACGTAACAAATGTTTATTATTTTATGTAGTATTTTTTGTTGGTTTTTATTTATTTTTACAAGTTAATTTATTAGGTGTTAATTTTTACATATATAATTATAAGTATAAATACCTACACATGAGGCATTTTATTTTTATTATTTATTTTTCTTTTATTATTTTATACACCTACTTTATATATTTATAACTTATTTAAGTACACATTTACGTATTTTTAGTTTATTTTTCTGAACTTATTTATTTACTTAAATAATTAAGTATACATATTATATAGGTGTATTTTATCTATACAGTTTTATACTTAATTTATCTTTATAATACTTTTATTTAATTTTATTATTTACATATGTTTTGAATAATATTTGCAAATATATAAAAATATAATATAGTGAAAAACATCGAGCATAAATATATTGATTATTTTTATACATGTATATTGCACAATGAGCTCCCAGAGTCAGCTTTTGCATCTTAACTCCAAATTAAGTGAAATCACCATCATTAGAATAGATAATTTAATTTTTTGAATAATAAAGGTGAATTTGGTGAATTTTAAGCTTGTATGGAGAAGATACATATCTGTAAATTTGTCTTTGTGACTTTTTATTATGTGTGTCACGGGCACACTGTGCATTCTTTTTAATGAAATAAATTCTATATTTTTATTGGTATCTTTATGTATTACTTTCTTGTAGAGGGTTTTATTAATTGAGGTATAGAAATAAGAAAATAAAATAGGTCCTAGAAAGGCCTATTATTGAGATATAAAATCAGGGTTTTCTGTGCAATTCCAAGAAACCCTGATCTCCCTACTTATTCTTATCGACCAGGTCATCATTATGACTGGGTCTCGGGTTTAGAGTCACTCACTGTCTCTGACACTTCATTCTTTTTCTTTTCTTTCTTTTATTCTTTTATGTTGACATTAAGTACATTATTTTATACAATATTTGTTTGTCTATTATTGATTGTTATTTTTCTCAAATTAGTACTATATACATGCATTTAACTAGGGATTTAAGGCCAAAATGAGAGAATAAAGATGTGAAATGGATATTCATCAATAAAGTTGTATGTAAATATTTATTTATTTACAATAAATTTTAATACTTATATGTGCATTGTTATTAGATTTTTATAATTTTAGTTAACCATTTAAATAAATACAAGTATTTCTAATATATGTATATTAAACCTTTATTTTAATGTCCCTTTATTTATTTACGATGCTTTTAAGATTCTATTTATATTTCTTATTTTAAATATGATTTATAAAATATATACAAAAAATATAAGCGAAGTATAAACGTAAATAAAAATTATGAATATTATATTTTGGTACACAGTATAATATGGCCCAAAGAGGCAACTTTTGTATCTTAACTCCATTTTCAATGAAACTACCTTCATAAGATAGATAATTTAATTTTAAGAAAAATAAGGGTGAGTTTGGTTCATTTTATTTTGCATCTGTTTTTTTATGTCTCCTGTCACACTGTGCCTTATTTTTCTTGGTAATTATTTGTGTCTTTTTTTATACATTATTATGTACAAGTTTCATGTAGAACAAATCTTTATTTGAGGTGTGAAATGATAAATAAAATAGAGCAAAATGGCTATTTTACAAAGTATAGAATTCAGATTTTGAGATTATTTCTGTACCGCTATTGGCCCTATCTGCCCCTACTTTATTCTTGGTAGACTTAAGTCAATATTGACTTGGTCTTGAAGTTTAGGATCATTCAATATCTTTGATACTTCATTTATTTTCCTTTTCTTTTATTTACTTTTTATTTTAGATTTAAATACATATATCTATACAATATGTATAGATAAATAGTGAATGCAAATTTGTAAGATTTATCTGTATTTACATGTGTTTGATAAGGACTAAATGCAAATGGAAGAATAAAGGCAGATGAATGGCTATTCATCATAAAGGCACATATTTATTTTTTCTTTGATGTCAGACCTTGACTTTTGTCTCAGGCCTCCTTAAGCCTTATGTTTATTACATGTAGTAGCATTAAAACCGCTCTTTTTCTCTCCTTTGTGAATTATATTCATTTTAACGATGGTTAAATTATTATCTAGATTTTTTGGATTTTTTACTATTGTAGCCTTTGAATTCTACCATTACAATTATGCCCCTCCTTTTTTGCAGTTGTCCCCCTACCTTCTTTCACCACTAACAGTTGTAACCTTCTATTAGTTTGTTGCCATTGAGATAAATCAAACTAAAGCCTGATTAATTGAATTTTCTTACAATTACGCCCCTACAATTTTAGAAGCAGAGGATGCTCTTAGGAGAGGGGTCAGAGCTCCCGTATCACTGCCTCCCTCCTCTACTCAAAGATCTAAACCCCAATCTCCTCTGCCCCCACGTCTTCCCACCATCATCGCCCTTGAGCCTACAACTCATCCCAACCTGCTCTGCTCTTTCCCTACCGCCTCCCTCCCTCAGGCCTCCTCAACCTCGTCCTCAAACATCCCCATCCAGACTCATATGCCCCCACCATATTTTTCGGTCAGCCTCCCTCCCCCTCCTTATCCCACGATGAAATAGTCATTGATCTACTCCTCAGAGGTATAGTGAAGAGTAGGTGGAGAGCATGTGGCTCGAGGATTATGACTGTGAGGGAGAAACAATAATGGTGGTGTTGTTTGCGAGAGAAGAAGACCACTGAAGTGGGTGTTGGTGGAGATACTGAGCACGGTGGAGAGGCTGCGAAGGAAGTTATGCTAGAGGTGGGATTGTAGCTTTGGTCGTGAGCACAGGGGAAATTGGCAGGGGTTCTTTAATGTTGAAGTGGAATATGGAGGTCCTAAACCTCATCCTCGAGCTTGGGGCAAATGGGTTACATGCAAGTGTTGCAAATGACATGGAACGGAGGGCGTCATCCTCGAGATTAGTGCGTAGAAGAAATAGTAAGAGAAGGAGCATTGGGCAGAGGGGCTTGGTAGGGCAGCTTGGGGTGGAGGGTTTGGGAGGTGGGAGTTCTGAGGATGTGGAGGCGAGGGCCTCGTCTTGAGCTTGGGCGGATTGGTTGGGCAGAGTAGCTTAGTGGTGGAGGAGGAGGTTAGAGGGAACTATGAAGGAAAAATGTTAGTACTTTCAGAATTACATTTACAGTGCACTTCTCTTTATCTTTTCATTATACTTGTTCTTTTGAGATAACGTCTGATTGGGAGAGGAATGGACATCAAGTAATCTGAAGAGTACAACCGTTGATCGTCCAAAAGGTATGGGCACACATTGATATTGAGAAAAAAAGGAGAAACAAAACTATAATTACATAATCTCAAAGAAGCACAACGATAAAAAAAATCTTTTTTATGATGACGAGACTCTACTCCGCAGGCTAAAAAAATAATAATATCATATCCCTGCATAAGCTAAAGGAAACATACATCAACCAATAGGGTAATGACCATTCCTTGCTGACCCCCCAACAGGTAACCTGTTTTTCAAGGAGTCCAAGCCGAGATGTCAAAGACAGCATGTGATGTCTATCCCTCTTCTACTCTTTGCAGATCCCAATGGCACTCTTCTTGTCTTCTCCTCTTCCTCTGCCTTGCCGATCCCAAGGTCTGGCTGCTCACTTCCAACTTCTGTCCATTGCCGATCCCAACATTAATTCCAAATACATATGGAGGCAGAAAAAGAGACACCTCAGAGCTTCTGATCCAACACTGTTGAACTGTCTTTCTGAGTTCGTTCTCTCCTGCTTGGACATGCATGGTCGATTTTCGGGGCAATGGGAGTTTAGTTTGGATTCGTGGGATCCCAATGCCGATGTGTGGAAAAGCAGGGGTCCCAAATTTAAAGATGGGACATGTTGGTGCAGTTGGCTTATATTACATATACCAGTTAACGAAAGCTACACTTCAATGGCCCCATGCAAAAGCCTACTGCTACAAGACCGAATGCCCTTGATAATCGGACCTACGCACATCCATACAAACTTGTGTACATATATACGTACCCAACGTCTAAGTCTACATTCTTTAATCGCTGGCATGTCTTGTACGATTTGCGTACAGGATTTTGAAATGCATGTCCTTGTAAGTTTAATCAAGACCTTGATGCTTTCAGCTAATTGTCATCTCATAATCAGGACCGCTCGATTATCGAAGCTGTCGATTGAAGCTTGATCGATCAGGTGAAGTTGATCGTCCCTTGCATATGAGCAAGAGCTTATTTCCACAACTCGTTTTCCATGACTTCGAGGTCGATCATACAGCAAGATTCCCTTCTTCAATCCAGCAATCCATCAGAGGTCTGAATTCAAATACCTGTGTAGATTAACAATAAGACCTTTACTCCATTGTCAGATATTATATGTGTGTTTGGTACAGCATAAATCTTAATCTTTTGGAATTTTTATCCGGCAAACCCAATAATCTTTGTCAATTATCTCTAAGACCTTTGAAATAACCTAATTCCCCACTCTACCCCGTAAACTTGCTAACCTTTACCGCAGGAACCCTGCGGTTAAGTCCCATCAATTCACCCATTAAATTTAACCGGATTCCGTGGGAAAGTGATGCAAGTTGCCCTCTTTGTTTGATAAATTTACAAAAATATCACCTTCCTCCACCTAATCTTCTTTCCCTCCTCCTCTTCCTCCTCCCACCCCTTGTTTCTCTGTCTCCGCCCCCCACCGCCTCCTCCCCTTCCTCCGCCTCCTCCCCTTCCTCCGCCTCCGCCCCCAGCCTCTTCCTCCCTTGCACTGCCCCAAGCGACCTCCTCCTCCTCCCCTAGCTCCTTTGCTTCTGCCCCCTCTAAAGAAAGGAGAGTACAGAATTGTGTTATCTTGATGTTGATCGGCGAGGTACATGAGCACGGTGGCATACCAGTGGCCACGAGCTGTTGGTTCACCTTGTCATGGAAGTGGCCGTGGTGCACATCGTACTTCTACCTGGGCGAGTACATCAGCACATGGATCATCTCCACGTTATGTCATCACTCGAATCCACCTGATTTAGTGGATGTTTCTCCCGGAAAAGGGGATTATTTTTTGGATTATCAATGTGGATTACCTTCTGGGAGGAAGGTCCATGCCGTGATCCGCCTCTCCATCCGGGAAGCGAGCTCGTCCTGTGGCTTCCGAAGGAAGAAACCCGAGCTCGTCCTCACCTAGCTCTCGATGCTCTTGCCGGATTCGTTGTCCGCTACCATGGACTTCTGCAGCTTGTCCTTGGCCAGCTTGATAAGGTGGTCGCACTTATCATGCAACAGGAACCCCTCGTACAGGTAAGCCCTATGTTTGAAATAGGAACCCCTCGTACAGGGATCACCTATCGTGCGGGCCTGTGGAATGGGTGCAGCTTCAGCGGGATCTCGAGGCTGAGCGCCTATGCCGACATCCTAAAGGTGACATTCATCTGGAATCCTTCGGGAGAGATCTATTTCACCTTCGAGGCCGGGAAGCCGGAGACATGAGACTCGACGTAAAAGCGTCGAGGAAGGTGCGGGTGGTGGCATGGAACGAGGCAACCAAGGCGTGGAGCATCGTGAATCGATTCAAGAAATATTCCATAAATTGATTCAAAAAATCAGAGAAAGGCATGGTTTATCCGTAAAAATATTTTTTTTTGTATTTTGGCATATGGATGGAGATGAGATGAAGAGAGAGAAAATAAAGAGGAGGAGGAAGAAGAAGATGAATGGAAGAAGAAGAAAAAGAGGAAGGAGATGATGAGGTGAGAGATCTACCGTGTAATGCTCCTCTGGTTAGATTAACATAAGGTATTGACTCATGTGAAGTTAAATTTAACGGTAGGGTTCATGAGGTAAGAAGGAACAAGTTTACGGGATCGAAGAGGGAATTAGGTTGTTTCAAATATCGTGGAAATAATTGACAAAGATTATATGATTTGCCGGATAAAAATCCCTAATTTAGCATGAGCTCCAGTGCTCATTAGTGCTTTTATGGTAAAGGGTTAAGATAATATTCAGGGAAAAGGATTTATTAAGGGTCTGTTTGGTTACTGGGTTGGGCTGGATTGGGATGGGTGAATAGTAATCTGTGAGGAGGAAGTACCCTTGTAAATAGTAACCAGGGTTGGGCCAACCCTGCCCAACCCTGCAACCAAACAGGCCCTAAAGGATTTATTAAATATGAAGATGTCTACTTGAATCTTAGTCTGAAAAATATACAGAAGATAAGTATTATTTCAAAAGTGATTACACGTGAAGTCTTTCTATCTGGGTCTCCTTTTTACGATATTTTGGATAGTAGAAGTGATGGCACGCATCAATCAGTATCATGCATCGCTGTCCACGCATTGTTCGATTGAGTCGGTCTTCTCATAATTATGGTAACTATTTGGTGTACAGATCCAACGGGACAATGTGGTGGGGTTCATAATCATATATTTATAACGTCGTTTGCAAGTTGGAGGGTTTGCATGTCATGTGAGTCGAATTTTTTTTTGTGGTATTATTTATTTCCTTGGTATTTGGACGTAATAATGATATTTAGAGGATATTTTTGGTAAAAGCTAAGCAACCCTCAATTTAATCCAACAAATGAGCTCCATCAGATGGCAGAAAAGATCAAGGGATCCTCTTTAGACATAATTTCCATATCCTCTTATTAAGATTCTTCTTTCCCAAAACCACTTCAAGGGAAACGGGGACTCCTACTTGAGACTGAAGTCAGTTTGATCCCAAATTAATCACCTCGTCAAGTGCTTAATCCAAACTTTTTCAAGTTAGTAGTCAACTCAGTATTTTGTGAAATTTTCGTGTAGGACTGCTGTGGGATGTTGCATCTGCCGTTTATGTCGTTAAAAATAGGGTTTGGACTTTTGTTTTTAACTCAAGATCCTTTGCTTGCTTACTAAGCACCTGTAAAACTTGAACAAAATGGAGTGTCAAAAATCATGCATGGCCGTATGCCCTTAAGAAGGAAAATCAAAGAAAGTAAAACAAGCGTGGCACCTCACGTAAGGGATGTTTATCACAAGCATATTGTGGTTAGGAAGCGATTACAGCAAAACATATATGAAATCTGGCAGAAATAAAACAAAAAATCTTGAACGAGTAGGAGAAAATTATAATTCCGTTAGCGGGACTTTAACCAGAGTCTCTCGGGTGAGAGCCGAGTATCCTGACCAACTAGACTAAAACGGATTGAAAAATTGGACGATATTTATATTATTAATAGGCGTTTTGATTCGTGATCTAATATTTACTTAGTTAAGATTTTGCAGTAATATTCCAACCCAGATAAAAGCTAAGCTTACTTGAGCTATTAAAAGTTCGGAATAATTTCTACTAGACTTTTTTTTATTAATTTATATAAGAACCCTTAGTCAGAGAATCTCATTTCTATATGACCGACTGACTGTTAAAAGAATCATAGATGTGGTCCTTTTGCGATTTTTTGGTTAATGCATCGTTAAATCTCATTTCGACCATGATATTCCGTCTACATGTATAATTGAGGAGTGATATCTTCTCTTCCTTTCTTTCAGAAAAAGGGAGAAATATTACTAGTTTCACATTTCCACGTGCTTCCTTTCCTCCCCTTTCCTCATATGCTCCTCCTCTTTCCTCCCCCTTTTACTAGGAAGAGGATCCTTTGCTGTAAAGGGTATTGCAGCAGAGGGCTGTAAACCTTAATAATTTTTTTTCTGATTTAGATTCTAAAATCCAACCTTATAGATTGAATCTTTGGTTAATATTTTATATATTCTCCAATTTTCGCTTAAATCCGACATTATTTGCTATTTTATCTTAATGGTCAAACAATCGGTCAAGATCTAAGCAACTTAAACTCCATTTAAAAAAGATACGAATCTTGAACTATTACGATAAAATAGCAAATAATGTCGGATTTAAGCGAAATTTGGAGGATATATAGAGTATTAATCTAAGATTCAATCTATAAGGTAAGGTTGGATTTTAGAATCTAAATCACAAAAAAAAATTTATTAGAGTTTGCAGCACCTCTGCTACAATACCCTCTACAACAGAGGATCCTCTCCCCTTTTACTACCCCCACCTTCCTAGGCTTCCCCATGCGAGTGCACTCTCACCTCCTTCCCAACATTGCCTCAACCTCCTCCTTGTGCTGTTCTCCTATGCTTATTCCTTTGCACCTTACCTCCAACACCTACGTCGCAACTTTACGCTACCTCTTTACCACTCTATCTATCATCGACTTCCCTCTCTTTCCCAACTTTGATCCATCCACTCTCAGCTTACGTTTCTTTATTTTACTCATTATTAACGAGTGTCAAAAAAATCTCAAACTCCTTAAGCTCTGCTTGAACTCAACTTCTTCAACTTACCGGCTCGGTTCAATAAGCAATCGAATCTAATTAAAAAATAAAATTGACTCCTTGAACATGTTCAGATTGTCTGAATTTTGAACCACACATTCCTATTAATCTTAAATTAAATACTTTCTTTTTCATCTAAAGGGAAGGTTCGGTGCTAGATTCGACTGCCTTTCATGCATATTAAACTAGTAAAGGACTTTTCCGATATGTTTTTCATCTGCAAATTCGTCAAAAAAATTAGGCCGAGCAGCATCTTAATGTACCAAACGACAGTAGATCATTTTACTACTGCAACTATGGGAATCTTGAGTTCGTGCAGTTGAAGATCATCTGAAGGGGATTTACCACTCTTGGCTGAGATTCAGATCCATGTTAACATAACTCTGGTGACTTGATCAGATTGGGAATTGCTCTCATTGCTGCACTTGTTAGAGAGCTTGGTTCGAGTCGGTGAGTGTTGAGAGACAAAATCACGGCATCCCTGTTAATCAACGAAGTTTGGTCAACGTATTCTGTTGCCACCTCTGTTTTTGCAGAAGCTATTGTCTCCGTGTTTCATGCATCTTAATTTGCTGCAATCAAAATTTAATTTTCAGGACTTACGAATTCAGCATGTAAATATCCCCGTCCATTAATCTGCAGCGGCCTTGATCAGCGGATATGTCTTCCATGTCCTCTCTTTTCAAAAAAAAAAGAAGAAGAAAACTAACGAAATGATCCAGTCCTTGAACCGAGATCACTCATCAGAATCAAATCAGCTTTAACCAACAATATCATTCGCTCAGCTTCGGATAACAATATACTTAGACCTGCTGATATTTTGATCTTTGGGTGGATAGGAGGAAAACATGCCTGTATAGATTTGACAGGAGTTTCACCATTGGTGGGGTTGAAGAGCGGGACCTTCAAAGCAGGGAATGCTGCACTTAAAGCTTCTTTAGCTAAAGTGGTGAAGCACGAGAAAGCCTGTACGGAGAATCAACATGCCTTCATCCCATTTGGTTTTGACACATTTGGCTTCTTAGCACCAGAAGCTATTGAGCTTTTAAAGAGGATCCAAAAAGTGATGAACAACAATGTGATGGACTATAGATCTATGGATGTAGTGTTTAAAAGAATTGGCTTTGCAATTCAAAAAGGTCTAGCGGCGCAGCTTGTTGCCCGCTTGCCTTCGGTTTCAATGTAAACTCACTATGTTTAATGATGACTTAATCAACTATAGAAAGAACCGATTGCGGAAGGAATCACCCATTTCTCCCACTTGAAAGCTATTTATTATGTCGAGAAGAAATCATCCATATCTATTCTTACATAGAGGAGATCCATAATAGCATAACATAAGATGCCAAACAGAACAATTGAAGCTGAGAACAAGATATTTACGATACATGGCCAAATTACTAAGACAGTAGTGCCAAATTGAAGTAAATATGAGACTTTTGACGCAGCAGTGTAACGCCTATACCTCCAAAAATAGTCTCAAATCTAAAACACACACACTGTGAGAGTGGGTTATAAGGGACGGAGACTACTACTTGACAACTTGATCTTAAGCATTTTGGGTGGTTATCAACGGATCCATTTGGGCTCGTATCCAACTAGTTGTCAGGGCCAGTTTTTCTCGATAACGGACATGGGACTTAAGCTCGGGACCTTACAAGCAAGGACAATGAATACGGCAGCATACCCTCCTCGTTCATGCTCGCACCGGCATAGTCCTGCTTCTTTTCCTCAAGGAATGTTGTCTTATTGTGCACCAGGCACATGAATCAGGCCAGTAACGCATCTACTAGCGATGCTTTTTCTTATAATGTATTCATGTCACAAGCGAGACTATCTCACCTGTAACATGAGAACACATGACGGAACATAATTTCCACCCTCACAGAATTAAGGTTAAACTGATCTAAATGACAGTCTTTTGTGTTTCTTTGAACACAGGTTGTGTTCCAAATAGTTATTTTTAATTCCGAGGGTTTTTTTAGAATCTAAGCAATATAATTTTCTTATGACCAAAAAAGGTGGGAAAACTATTGGGGCATAAAAAATGTGCTGACGGCCCTTCTCCTTCATATGCACTTTGTTTACAACAATCAGCAACTGTTAATCTTACATTTACATATAAATAAAAGCACGTGAGCTCCTATTATAATATGATGATAAAAAACTACAAGAGGATTTAAGAAAATATGTGAACCAAACCATGTTATAAAAATGATCAGAATTCATATAAAGAGGGTGGAAGAACTTTTCTAACTCTCAAAATCAAATAACCCAATAAGAGGGCCAAGTTGGTGTTTGTGCAGGCCATTCAAAACCTGGGATTTCTCAAGTTCTTCTGAAGGCACAACAATGATGACCCTTGTAACAACAAAATTTTCCAAGGACCCATCTGAACTCTGGAAACAGAAGAATTCAGGACCAGTGAATGAACCAAAGAGAGAAATTCGAAAGTAGCTCTAAAGGACTATGGATCATCCACTTTCATCGAAGTAATGGACCATGAACAGGGACATAAATGTGCACAAGGGTGCGTGCAGGGACTCATTGACGACTTGGTCTGATGAGGTCCTCTACTTAGAGTTTTCCTGTTATTTCTTCCACCGAAATTATTCATCAGCATCGTGGTGCCTGCACATACATGTACGGTGAATGTGAATCAAAGAAAGAATACCTCATGCGATATACAGACCAACCTCAGAATGAATGTCAAATTGTTGTAGACCAAAAAATCTTCCTCTATTTGTGAAAGACAAGCTTTTCAACTCAGAAGATCTTTATGAAGATTCAATAGGGAAATAGGAGTAAACTGATGGAAATCAATAAGCTACCATCAATATATTGTTTGTTGAGAAACCAAAGCATGGTTGCTAAAGGTTAGTAGTCACCATTTTATTTTAAAAAATATCGTATCACTTGTAAACACTTCGTGGGGTATTGCAACTCCCACCCTAGTCATCAGCCAGACAGCCCGTTTGGCAACCAGGGTATCATATTTCCAATAAAAATTGTATCAAGCAGACCTAGAAACCACATCATTTTCTTCGATTAACGCCATTAATGGTTATCCACTAGGCACAAAATTACTGTATTTGTGGAAGGATTTCTTTGTCTCAGGAGATCTTTATGAAGATTCAATAGTCAAATAGGAATAAACTGAGAGAAATCAATGACCTATTATTAATGTATTGTTTTTGAGAAACCAAAGCATGGTTGTTAAAGGTTAGTAGTCACCATTTAAAAAAATAGCAAAGCCTTCTCCCACTTTAAGTAGAGTTGACCACATGGATTCTTATCAAATCCATGGTGAAAGATCTGACTGTTTTTTACGATGGATGTTGGCTGCTATGCATCCCTCCTCAAAGGGGGATTTAAACATGGTTTTTTTTTGAGTGGTACACACATTGCTCTACCACCATATCATTGAAGTCACCGAGTATTGCAACTCACACCCTAGTAGGGATGAAAACGGATGCGAATATATTCGCATACGTTCGTATTCGCATTCGTTAAATGGAGGATATGGATGTTAATTTATATTTTTGACGAATATGAATACGAATGCGAATATTGAAATCTAACATCCGACGAATACGAATACGAATACGAATTCTACAACCTTAATTTTAACGAATACGAATACGAATACAAATATTTTAATTTTGAAGGATACGAATGCGAATGTTCGTTTTTTAAATTTTGCTTAACTTAAAGGAAAATTATATGACATGACCCTCCATTATTCCTCCCCCCTACTCCAGTGGGTAACCCATTCAAATACCTAAAAATAATAGGGAGTAAATCATAGTTTCACCACCAATACCATTTCCCAACCCCTTCTCCCGTAACCTATTCCACCTTTTCTGTTTCGAGTCTTTCGATTCGGCCCTTCCTTCCCCATTTCAAAACCCTAACTTCTAGCACGCCGCACACCACCAATTGATTTCTCTCCTCCGATCGACGATCACTCCTTGCCGCCGACGTGCTCACACTCGATCACGCATCGGTTGCTCCCGCTCGTCGTCTTTCGGTTGCTCCCTTCTTGTTGTTAATCAGTCTTCGATTGCTTTGCATAAACTCGCTCCTCCCCGTCGGCACGCCCATACTCAATCTCGCATTTGTTGCTCCCTCCCGTCATCGTTCAGGTACTCCCCTCCCGTCATCGATTAGTTGCTCCCTTGTTGTCCCACAGTTGTTGTCTTGCTGAGTTTTTATTGCTGATCATCACGGATTCACAATGCCGAGTTTAAGAGGTTAGGAAGCAATAAATTGTTGCATTGATTCGGTATACAGTAAGCATGGAGTTCGTTACATAGAATCCGCTTTCATTTATATATTACATTTTATAGCAACCTTCTATTTTAAGTTCCATCTGAAATTAAACTATAATTTTTTATTAATTAATTTATCATACCAGTTTCATCATTCGATATATTCCAAACACGAGAGTGAAGTTTGGTCTTCATTTTACACGTCTCTTAATGCAGATATTGGCCAATAAAAAATTAACCTCATGCGATGTTCTGTTCACTATTGCGGCACTGCCGGTTCTGTTCACTATTGTGGCACTGTCGGTTCTGTAATCAGTATATGTTATCTATTAAAGTAATCTAACAAATATTTTTTGATACTTTAATACCAGTCAATGACTACGATAAAGTAGATGGATATGATGCAGATTTCATTGAAGATGACTTGTGATCTGGTAGACATACTTTATATATTGGTAGATATTTTTTAGATACTTTAGTACCAGTCAATTTAATATATCATTTTTCTAACATGATGTCATTTATTTATTTTTTCACAGATCATGATATGCAGACTACTCCTGAGAAATCGTAGAGGGTTCCTTTTTATTGTAGTCGATATCAATCAAGTTTCATGGAGAATATGTTTTGATTATTCGAACAATTGCTCTTTGAATTTGAATTCTAGTGGACACTTATACCTTGAATCAAATTTCTTTAGTTTTATAGTATACTAAATATTTAATCATACTGTTAACAACTTATTAAATAAAATATAGCCATGTATTGGATGGATTTGCTATTTGTAGATTACATGATGCACGCAAGCTGATGCAACTTTTTCTGCAAATAAATACATGAGGTATGTTCTCATAATGACCATGTCGAGTCAAATCTTTATTAGAACATAGAAGGCCCAAGGTTGGAAAAAATGAAAAGCGGAACGAGGCGGTTACCCTAGAATCGAGGCGAGGCGTAGCCTCGAGGCGTAAGCCTCAGTTTTTCCACCCAAATTATGTAATTTAATAAAGAATCTTGTAATAATATCAGTAAGACAATATTGTCTAATAAAATTCCAATGTTCCAAAGCAATTAAAGAATATTTGTAGTAACTTTTCGATACGAAGAGTAATAAACATGGCTGATAGATTACTTGGGCTAATGTAAAAGTCTAAAAGTTCAAGACAAAATATTACAATGCTCAGAAAACACAATATAAGTTCGAATATTCTACTTCTAATCCATGTCCAATAGTTCTAAAATGCAAAAAATCCTAAAAGATGAAGCTTCAGAAAATTCTAATCATGGTTCCGAGCCTCCAAGCCCAACTGCAACATCTGCATAAAGATCATCATCTGAAGAACTGCTACTTGTTGGATCATCCAATGAGTCATCCATATACTTCAAATTTGCTTCATCTTCCCCTTCATCGCTAACTTCATCATCACCGTCATGAAACTCCTCATCATCGACGTCCACTACCGCTTTACCTAAATTAGATAATAATAATGTTACTTAACTTACTTCTATTGTGTTTAACATAAACAAAGATATTCGAGAATCAAAATAATAGGAAGCCATTACCTTTGTCCTTCCTCCTCTTCCGACGTGAATTGTCTTGTTGATCAGCTTCATCCTCGGCTTCTACAACCTCATCTTCAATGGGGGTATTTGCATCAAGTTCTTGATACGCCTCAAAGTCACAACTTTGGAGCTCTGACACCCATTCATCACTAGAATCCACGTCATCCAAGCATAGTGGATCCTCCATTGTTTTTCTCCTTATCTCTCTCTGCTTCAACTTTAGGTTAAACATCACATAGACCAAATCATTCAATTTGGCTTGTGTGAGTCGATTCCTTCTCTTTGTGTGGATCTAGTGGTGGATTTCCAATATAAATCGTTAGATTAATCATAAATCTTGATATAATATAATTGTAAATATTATCGAAATATTACCTGATTAAAAGAACTCCAGTTCCGCTCGCAACCCGATGCACTACAAGTCAAACTCAAAACTCGGATGGCAAATTTTTGCAATTCGGGACATTCATCCCCAAATTGAGACCACCAATCCGCTGAAAATGTTATATTTCATGAACAAAATTAATGTTAGATATTTTATCAATTGAAAGAAATAAATAACAAAATCATATACATACTAACCAGGACTCCTCTTCTTTCGTGTACTTATTGCACTTTCCCATCCAAAGAAGCCTCTTGCATGCTTAAAAGCATCAATCTGTAGATCGATTTTCTCCCTTACAGATTGATCCTCTATTATCCTCGCTATGCAATCAAACAAACCCTTTTTTATCTCAAAATGTTTGGAGAAGGAAGGTTCGTATTGGCATTGAGGATTCAGAAAGTAGGCTGCCGCATGCAAATTGGTATGGAGTTGGCGATCCCATCTGTCGTCCACAATATCCCACAATGTTCTGTACTTTGTTTCATCATTGCCCAATGCTTTCGCAATTTCTTCCTTAGCTCTATCCATGGCCTCATAGATGAAACCCATTGGTGGATATTTTTCGGAATCCACCATGCGCAAAACCATAACCAATGGCTTCGTCGTTCGTATCACATAGGCAACACCAGGCCAAAAATTTTTGCTTCTCAAAATTATTTGACTTACGCTTTTCCCTTGAGGCTTGGAAGCATAAGGACTCTTCTTCCATTTACTAGAAGTAAAAAAAGACTCCAGAGGATCCTTCATGCTCATCAATTTTTGTAACGTGAGAAAAGTCGTAGCAAAACGTGTGACAGCTGGTCGCACCAAATCTCCTCCTATTTGCTTCCTTACCATGGCTAAAACCCATCCATGCGCATAGATGTAGTTAATGATCCTTTTTGCTTTCTTGAACACTGAAGCGGGTAGAGGCAATTTCAAGATATCCTCCAACATCAAGTCTATGCAGTGGGCTGCACATGGAGTCCAGTAAAGATGCTTCCTTTTCTCCATCAACAGTTGTCCAGCCGCCTTGTAATTTGACGCATTATCTGTGATAACCTGCAAAACATTGCATTCGCCGACCTCCTCCACAATCTCATCCAATAGTTGAAAAAGCAAGGTTGCATTCTTTACTTTATCGGACGCATCGACAGACTTCAAGAACCAAGTACCTTTCGGATTGTTCACCAAGAAGTTTATTAAAGAACGACCTTTTACGTCTGTCCAACCATCCGACATTATGCTACAACCAGTTTCCGCCCAAGAAGCCCTTGCCTCACCCATAACATCCCAAATGCTCTTCACTTCTTTCAAAATCCAACTCTTTAGCTCGTAAGCCGATGGAGGCTTCAATCCCCTTCCAAAGGAGCCGACAGCATGAAGCATGGCCGAAAAGGAAGGGCTACTTGCACAATTGAATGGCAACCCATTCTCGAAGAAGAATCTGCCAATGGTACGACACACACGATTTCTCTCCTCTTTCTTCCATGTCTCATTCAATGTAGTTTGATGACCACTCATCCCAATTGTAGTCGTTGGACTTGGACTTCCCAATGGTGATGGTCCGGCAAGAAAGACGTCCACAGGACCTCTTGCCCTCTTCATGTTGCTAGATCTAGATGGACTGACTGCTTGATTTTCACCACCACCAAAGGGATTTTGCACCTCAAAACTACCAGCTCTACACAATTCTTCCATCTCCATCATTGCTCTTTTACTTTTCTCTTCGTTGGAAGATAATATGGCCTTCATTTCATTCAACACCTCATCAGGAACTTGCGCGCAACCTTTCACATTTTTTCCGGTCTTCGCGAGATGATGCTTGAGTCTAGCGACTCTACCAGTAATTCTCTTGCCACAAAAATTGCATTGAACATACACATATCCTTTAGCTTTTTGACTCTCCTCCATCTCAAGTTGAATACAATATTTCCATGCAGGATCATTCTGGTTTCCTTCAGAAGTCTTGGGGCCTTTCCTTGACTTCGGCATCTCTATGATACATTGATAATATGATTTCAAGCAACAAAAATAAACAACAATCATATGATTTCATAAAATATATGAAATGCTAGTTGAATAACTAGAAGATAACATAATCAATTCTTTTAATAACCTAACCAAATATGGATTACAACTCCTATACATATGCAACAAACAATGTCAACTCCTAGTAGCCTTATAGGCTAGTACTAAAAATAACCAACCAAATAATTTTCGAAATAACATACCTAGGGTTGACCGTAGGCGCGCGAGGGGCCGAGGGGTTCCCAGCACACACGCAGGAGGCGCGGAATAGGGCGAAAACCCCCGCAGGCGGCGAGGGAACCGGCGATGGCGAGGCCTTCGGCAAGGCGGCGAGGGAACTGGCGTCCAGGTCGGGGGTTCGAGGGTTCCTGTTTTGCGAGAAAGGGCTTCGGGGGCATCGGGGCTCTGTTTTGAGAGAAATGAATAATAAGTGGGCCTAAAACCCCACGACGCCTCGCAGGTGCGCCTCGCCCCACGCCTCTCCTCGGAACGCCTCGCCTCGCCTCGTGTGTCGAGGCGATCGCCTCGCAAATGCAGCCCGAGGCGCACGCCTCTGAACGGTTTCTCACCGCCTCGCCTCGAGGCGTACGCCTCGTGCGCCTCGAGGCGCGTTTTTTTGAACCATGAGAAGGCCATGTCGAGCCAAATTAGATTTTATTGGCCATGTTGAACCAAATTAGATTTTATTGGCCATGTCAAGCCAGATTATTCTTTAAGTGGCCATGTCGAGCCAAGTTTGATATATATGTGTGTGTGTTTGTTAAATTGGCCATGTCGTGCCATAATAGAATATTATGCAATATTGTTATCTTTATGTATTTCAGGTTCTCAAACTGCAAGGCGACACAAAAATTGGCTGAAGTATACTCTTACAACAATATCAAATAAGTTTGGTAAGCTTTCTTTTATTATAAATTTTTTTCAATTTTCTCCATTACAATAATCTTGCTTGTTATTGTAGTTCGTTATGAATCTAAAATCTTAGTGTTTTAGTAAATTAGAAGAGGTGTACGTGTAACATTCGTGGATAAATTCGTATTCGTTAGACAAATATTCGTATCCGAATTATCAATATCCGTTTTGCATTCGTATTCATATTTTGAGGATATGGTTTTCCACTTTACACATTCGTGTGATATTCGTATTCGCATTCGTATCCGAATTTCTAAAAGGATAAGGATATGATAACACATATATTCGTATCCGTATCCGATCATTTTCATCCCTACACCCTAGTCATCACCAAGACTGCCCACGTGTCTGAATACCAAGGTACCGCATTTCGATAAAATTTGGGTAAAGCAGACCTAGAACCCACATCATTTTTCCTCTTAATATCATTAATGGCCATCCGCTAAGCACAAACTTTGGATCTGGCTTGATCTAATCCGTCAAAGAATCGAAGGGCTGATGTAGCACTTGTTCTTCCCCAACTTCGTTCAGGAGGCGGTGGTGGCGGCTGCAGTTGCTCTGATCTGCTCGATGAATTGAGCGCTGGACAACTGGTGCTTAGGACGACTGATGCTTCTCAAGGTGCGGATTCCTGGCCAGAAGCGGCGATGTCAGACCTGTGGTGGTTATCAAAGGTCGTAGCTTCGTCTTCAAATGTATATGCAGTTCCTCGACGAATGAATCAACAATGGCAACTTGAAATCAAATGCCTCATCTGCTACTCTTCTTGTTCCTCGATGTTGAGTGGCTAAGCGTGATGGCGCTCGATTGAGTTGGATCTGAAGCTCCAAGTACTGTTCAACTATCCCCTCCAGAGCATACTCTCATATTTCAATCCACAGATGCCTCGCGTACTATAATGTTTGTTTATAGGTTTGATGCGATTCATGTGGATATTAGGTGTTGTTTTGATTTCAATCTCTAGAGCATCGATATTGACTCTCGATGATGATCGGCTTCGGGTTCCAATTGAAGACCTGCACCTACAAAGGTACAACCTGACTCGAGCTCAAAGGCTCGGTCTCACAAAGGTTAAAGCTCACACTTGCGGTGGAGGTGCTGCCGAGATGAAAAAACCTCGCCAGATCACGCATGATCTTCACACAAATCCCTCGCTGCGATGAGGATCAGAGCCGCTGTCACCTTGCTCGACTCGGAGCTCACTGGAAAATGGGGATAATGGAGGATGCCCGGCCTGCAGGGGGTTTAGGTCCTATTTATAGGGGATGGAAGACGTGGGACGCACGAAAAAGGATAGGGTCACCGTCCGGCGAGATACGGACACTAGACTTGTTGGACTACCGGCCAATAACCGAGCCATTGGGGAGGTTGGTGGCCGAAGACGGACGAGAAGGGGGTGGTCGGAAGTAGAAGAGGAAAGGAGGAAGGGTAGGTGGAGAGAGAAGAATGGGGAAGAAGGAAGAGGGAAGTGTGATGCACGCGCGTAAAGAAAAATAAAATAAGAATAATTAATTAATTTAATAATTAGATAAATTAATTTAAAAGATAATTAAACAACTAATGACGTAATTAATTAAGTAATTAAATAATTAAATATATTATTTAGATAATTAAATAACTTAATAATAAATAAATAAATGTATAATAAATAAATAAATTTTATTTAATTTAATTTGATAATAGAATATTAATAAAGTATATAAATATAATGAATGACATATATTAAATAATAAAAACTAAAGTACATTGTACATTACATACCAATATGGTCCCAAAATCCACTTTTCACATATTAACTCTGATTTTAGCGAAATTAGTGTCATTTGGTAAATAATTCAATAAAACTAACTTCAGAATTGACTATGCCCGATTCAGAGTCCATACGGTCGAGTGGGAGTTTAGGAAAATTTAGGTCACGACTTCGTGGCTATGGGATTTGTTGGCATTTTGATTTAAGTTATATTTTTATATTTTTCCATTGACTTTTAAAAATTCATTGGAAAAAGAATTAAGTTGAACAGAGTTAAGAATAATTAATTAGAAAATCAGAAAAAGTATACATATAGTACCTATAGAAAAGGGGCTCAAACGCCAAAACTCACCCATTTTATTCTAATATTTTTTTGATATTTTAATAAATAGTTTTAGTTATAAAATGAAGTTTAAAAGTGAGTTTGATCAATTAGGAGTTTTCTATAAATAGTTATGAACCTCGGAAGTCTCCTTTTACGGCTTTTTGGTTCATTAATTATTTTTAGGGTAAATTACAATTTGGGTCCCCATCTATGGGTCCAACTTCAGAATGGGTCCCGATCTTTAAATTGTAACGATTCGGGTCCCAGGACCATTAATGTAAGGAACTTTTTGAGGCTAATGACGAGTATGCCCTTGTTTAAAAGTTGGAACCCAACCCCCATTCCCTTCCCAACAAGGGCATATTCGTCATGAACCCCAAAATTTCCATTTCCTAAATGGTCCTGGGACTCGAATCGTTACAATTTAAAGTTCGGGACCCATTCTGGGATCGGACCCATAGATGGGGACCCAAATTGTAATTTACCCTTATTTTTATATTGAATATTTTTATAAATTAATATATATTTTTATAAATAACTTTTGTGAAGAAATAATTTTGATTTGAGATATTCTTGAAGATAAATAAAATAGATGAAATATTTATAATATAAAAAATGTGTAAATATATTTTTGTGATCTAAGTTTCCTGATATTTTTATACATTATGATCCTTATCTCCCCCTACTTATTTATTTTATCGACCAAGTTAATATTGACCCGGTCTCGGGATTAGGATCAGTCTATATATATTTTATATACATTCTTCTTTTTCTTTTATTTTTCAAATATCTCTTTATTATTTATTTTGGATAAAATAAGTGTTAAATTTATAGTAGGGATTTTTAGTTCATGAACCCTATAAACTTTGTAAATGACCTCTATGACCTTTGAAACGTCGTAGTTCCCCCCTCGACCCCATAATAAAGAATAAAATAGGCCCCAAAAAGGTAATTATTGGCCTATATTTTGGATTTTAGACTGTATGATCTGTATAGCTATCTCCTCTTACTTTATTCTTTGTCGACTAAGTCATCATGATGACCAAGTCTTGGAGGCTAGAGTCACTCAACACCTATGGTGTCTTGCTTCTTTTTCTTTTTTTTCCTTTATATTTTAACTTTGGAATTAAGTATAATAAATATATAATATTTTATATAGTATTTTGTACAAATTAAAGAATATTTATTTTGACAAATTAGTGATATATACATGCATTTATCTAGGGATTTAAGGCATAAATGAAAGAATAAAGGTGATGAAATGGAGATTCATCACCCTCCTATACTTGCCTTTTCTAGTCCTTAGCAAACACTTATGCCTATAAGTGCAAAAAAGAAGATAAAGAGAAGAAAAAGAAACAACTTGGAATAATTATCGACTTTTAAACTTGTATTAATAAAATCAAAGTTTGGAGCTCAAAGAAGTCCTTTAGATTAATGGTGTGTTTGGAACCACATGGAAGTTGGGAAGTGTGACACAACAACCGCTAGGTTCCATACTTCTACCATCCCGTCCAATTCACAGACAGGTCTGAAACATCCTCTCAGTCGCATACTCTTGCTACCTTGAAGTGATGAACCATGTGTGCGAAATTGTACAGCTCCCCCTAGGAAAAACCATTGAAAGGTGTCGGCTCTTCTGGTTCTCTTGGTCTTTACAATCGAATGGGGGAAGAAGTGAGAAGAATGAAAAAAGAAGTGGGGAATGGACCAGTATAGTCATCATTCCCTTGTGAATTCGGTCAGTGTAACCGATTCTTCACCAAGAAGCAGGCTTTTTCTTAAGCTCAAATTTTTGTGGAATTTTTTGGTGTAAGCTTCTTTGGATGTTTTCTTTGACTTGGTACAGCTTCTGCATTCTTGTTTGTGCCCCGGTGATGAATCCACGTTTCATCATCTTTATTCTATCATTTTGGCCTTAAAAACCCTAGTAAATGCGTGTAAATAGGCATAATTCATGCATTTTAGCATTCATGTATATGTATGTAAATATTGTATAAAATGCGGTTTTTAAAGCCAAAATTATAGAATAAAGAAAAGAAAAGAAAAAGAATAAAATATTGTAAATATTTTATGACCCGAAACCCCGAGACCTAGGCATCTTGATGAATAGGTCGACAAGGAATAAAGTAGGGGGAGATAAGGTCAGGATTGCAGATAAAATACCTATATTATTCTATTCATTCTTTATTCATTTTGGGACCTATTTTTGGTTCCACTTTTTATACATCAAATAAAGAAACTTTGTACATGAAAGTTGTAGATAAATTAATAAAGAAAAATACAAAATTGATTTCACAGAAAAATAATACACAGGTAAAAAGTTATGGTCTGAATAAAAATCCAGAAGCCCAACTTCCCAGACCCGTATCTCACTAATAAAAACTCCAAATACAGCGTACTCACCTTTAATTGTATATAGAAGAAAATAAGCTATCCAATGGCGGTGGTTTCGCAGTTGGCGGAGCTACGGTTTGAAAGTTGAGTTTTGGACCCTCATTGTATACTTGTACATATTAAAATATTCAATTTATCATATACTTATTATTTTTACAATATTATATTTTTATAATGTTGTAAATATTACTTATAATAATTGTGAATATTAAAATTAGAATAAAAACCTAAATAAAAATAAAATACTTGTATACTCAAAACATAGGTATTATACTTATACACATACCTGTATAAACTATACTTATATTTTATTAATTATACAAAACACATCAATAAAATAAAATAAAAATAGATTTAGATGTATAAAAGTATGTTATAATTGTATAAAATAATAAACAAAAATAATAATATTAAAAATACCTAAATAAAAATAGAATACTTAAATATATATAGATATATATACTATAAAGGGTATAAATGCAAATTTGTAAAAATATAGCTCATAAAAATAAATGTAAATTTGTAAAAATATAGCTCATAAAAATAAACAAAAATCACCATAAAATACTTCATAAAATTACAAATATTTTTCATTTTATAATCAAAATTTAATTAATTCATCTGCTATTTTTAATTCATTTTATAAGGGTTTTTCGCCAAGGAATTTTCTGGTTGGTCCACGTGGACCAACCAGAGCACTCCATTGGTTGACCTCGGTCAACTCCCTGACCGAGGTCTGTCCCTTGTCAGAAGCGGGTTTGACCCTGCTTTCATCCTTTTTTCGAGGAGGCCTCGATCACCATTTGGTGTGGCCTCTTCATGGAATCTCTTCCTCGGTCAATGATGATTCACGCCCAAGTGATTCCTTGGGCTGTGGATCACTGACCGAGGCGGTTGGACCTCGTTCTTCACGCCGCCCGTCAACCCCTCAAAAGAGTGCCCCCATCTTCGATTCAAGGTTAATCCTTCTTCCGCCACTTTCATTCGCAAACCCCTACGTCTTCGTGCTCCTCGTGACAGGGGGAGTTGAATCGACCCGGGGTTCGTGAGGATTGGTGTAGAATCGAAGAGATTCGACCCTCGCTGGAGCTCCGCCGTGCTTCCACGCCCGTCGTCTCTGGTGAGTTTCTTCCCCTTTTCTTTCCATTTCCTTGTAGCCTTAGCATAGAATAGCTCAGATCTATAGCAGCTTTGCGTTTCGTTTAATCTATCGCCGTGAAACCTCGATCGGAACCCACGGCGGAGCTGAGCTCCGCCTCCATTTTCCGGCCACTCCCGTTATCGACCGCCGCCAGGATCACCTCCATCTCCTTCCCCTCCGCTCCGTCATCACGTCGCACCCTTCCAGATCCCTCGATCTCGCTCAGATCGAGCCATCGAGCTCTCCTCTCCGCCGCTCGCCGGAGCTCTTCACCCGAACCACTTTTCGCCTCATCTGAACCATTGGACCCCACCGTTTTGTTCGCCTGGATTTTGTGCGCTTAACCTTACAGGTCTGAGCCCAAGAGAAGGCTCAATCGACCTTCGATGACCCCAGGACCAGCCGCCCAGGACACCTCCGCCGTTCGAGCACCTCCGGCCGCCTCCGTCTTGTCGGAGGCCACCAGCTGACGCGGAAGGGCCCTAGGATCATTTTGCCTCTGATCCTAGGGCCGGAGCGGCCGTGTGTCGGCCGCAATCTCCGCCCGAAGTTCGCCGGGGAGGAGTTCTTCGTGAACCCCTCCCTGCCGTTGGATCGAAGGCCTGCTCCAGACGCGTCATCAGCCGTCCGATCACCTGCGCCTCCCCGTCGTCCGATCATGCCTTGAAGATCTAATCTCAGCCGTCCGCGACGAAAGGGTATGCCCCGTCAGATGCTCGCCACGTGGACAAGTGGGTCGCCATCGACCGCTGGATCGCGCCCCGTGGGTATTTTGCATTTTTAACCCACGATTTTTGTATTTACTTTTTAGTCCAGTAACTTTTAGTTGTAGTTTAAAAAGTTCTGTAATATTTGCACGCAGACCCTCACGTTCTCACTATTTGCACTTCAGTCCACGCCACGTCACCTCACGTGACGGTGGCGTGTGACTTTTGGGTATTTTGCAAGTTAGGCCCAGAACTTTTGTGTATTTGCAATTTCGTCCCTGTGCGTAGGATATATAATATGTTTTTTGGAAATTTTGCATGTATACCCAGCCGGTTTTCTTTAATTACAATTATGCCCCTGTGAATGGTGTTTCACGTGAGCTGTGCGTGTCTTTTTGGTGGAAATTGCATCTGAGCCCCTGAATGTTTTCATAATTGCATTTATGCCCCTGCCAGGCTTAGGATTTTTGTATGCTTAGCTTATTTATTTAATACCTCCTTTAATTGTGAAAAATTCTTAAAAAATAGGGTTAAGCTCCTGCGTGCTTCTATCTTCACGCTATATTTTTAGTTTTGGATTTTATCTTATTTTCATATTTATTAAAAATCAAAAACATCTATTTTGTGCACTGTCTAGCTTAAGAAATCTATAAAAATATTAAAACTCCTCAGAAAAATCCCAAAAAAATATATTTTGTGTCTTTTAGTTCGTTTTAACTTAAGGACAAAAATCATTAAAAAATACAAAACCAAACTCCTAAAAATTGCAAAACTCCAAAAACCTTTATAAAAGAACTAAAAATTCCTCAAAAATCCTAAAAATATAATCTTGGTTTTCAAATTTTCCTTATTTTATTATCTTTAAGTGAAAATTAAATTGGAGAATTTTTGCTACTGATTTCTATTTTATTTCTCCATTTTAAGTTTCAGCCTTGCACTTTATTCACTGTTTGCTTTATTTTGCTAATTAAAAATACCAAAAACATTCTATAAATTACCCAAAAATCACAAAAACAGTAAAAAAGTATAAAAAGACCAAAAAGACTTTATTTGCTTATTTTTGAGTATTTTTATCTATTTTTATAAATACTCTAGCTTACATTTTATTACATTGCTTTTATATTCTATTATTTGAAAAAGAAAATAAAAAACATAAAATATAAAATTTAAAATCAGAAAATTAAAAAACAAAATACAAAAATATAAAATTAAAAATTAAATAAAAAATTTAAAATTAAAAACCCACAAAAATTCTAGATTGGCTAAGTTGCTTATTAGACCTAGGTTTGGATTTTTATCTATGCTCTACACCTTTGCTTCTTGAGTTCGACCCCTACTTGCTTACCATTGTACATCTTTAGTAGGGTATAATAAATTTTAATCCTTGCTGTTCATTCTCTGATTGATTGTGTGGGTTAATTGTTGAAGACCGAGGTGGTTTGAGCAGTCGCACCAGCGACAGTGAGTCTGACTTGTCAGACCACTATTTAGCGGCTCTCGCTCTCTCGCTTTTCAAATGGCGCCATTGCTGGGGAGCATCGGCTTGTAGAGTACCTTTGGGTCTTTTCAGTTACTTAGCCATTTTTGCTTACTTGTCTCTTGTGTATTATTTATTTTGAACTATATGATATCTCTTTTGTTTTCTTGCGAGGGACCGCCGACCGAGGAGGATCGCCTAGGGGATCCTGAGCAGCCTTGGGAGGAGGAGCCGGCTATTCTACCCTAGCCGGCAGGAGAACTAGAGAGAGAGAGAGTTGCTTTTATTTTTGAGAGAGAGAGTATTTGATTAATTTGTAATAATACAGGACTTGGACACTTGAACACTTCGGGCCTAATTTCCGGGTGTTTGTTCACCCGGGGGCTCACCGCGTCTTTTTCGTGTTTTCTCGACCGTCATTTTCCGGTTTTGTTTTCTTTTTCATTTCTTTTGTGGATTGAGCTCTTAGAATTAGGTTCTGCTTGATTCGAGTAACCTAGGTCCAAACACCCTAATAACTCTTGCATGCTCCTATAGTTCGTATTTGGACTTAGATTAATTAAGTAGTTAATCATTGGCTCTTGATCCGCGCGCTGCGAGCTCACTCCACACAAGCGCTTTCTCCTAACTCAAATGTGTTGAGCAGAGGAGGAGTGAGCCTAGACCGGACACTAGGATTGGGAGTTAGCGATTAACTCGTGGTTCTTCACGCTAGCAGTTGCCTGTTCTAGGACGATTTCCGCATTGCATAACCGGCATATAGATTAGGTTTATAAATTTCTGCCTTGCATCCCGCATGGAGAGAGCTGGGATTCACTGTAAGTCTTCTCACTTTGCATTCATCATATAGGCACAAAGGTGAGATTTCCATCTTGGTGCCAACTTGCATTGGCTTTTCCCGACTCTTTTCTCCCTCTGATTTTGGATACATTAGGATAAAGAAAATACAAAATCGTTAGGCGCTTGTTTGAATCTACTCAAAAGAAGCGATAACACAAAAAAATTAAAAAAGGGACTGCTAAGAAAACTTTGACCTAAATAAAAATTGGTAATTGGACTCATTGATTGGGGAGAGTAACACCCTCACTTGTTTTCAGGTTGCATGGGAAGGTCTCCTTCCAAGTGAGGTGAGCGTTCGTAAGGATTAGAGCCCAAAACCCAACTTGTGGCTGCCTTGTGTATCGCCTGGATTTCCGAAGTATTGGCGCTACTGATGAATCCACGTTTCATCATCTTTATTCTATCATTTTGGGCTCAAAAACCCTAGTAAATGCGTGTAAATAGGCTAATTCATGCATTTTAGCATTCATGTATATGTGTGTAAATATTGTATAAAATGCGGTTTTTAGTGCCAAAATTATAGAATAAAGAAAAGAAAAGAAAAAGAATAAAATATTGTAAATATTTTATGACCCGAAACCCCGAGACCTAGGCATCTTGATGAATAGGTCGACAAGGAATAAAGTAGGGGGAGATAAGGTCAGAAATATAGATAAAATACCTATATCATTCTATTCATTCTTTATTCATTTTGGGACCCATTTTTGGTTCCACTTTTTATACATCAAATAAAGAAACTTTGTACATGAAAGTTGTAGATAATTTTATAAAGAAAAATACAAAATTGATTTTACTGAAAAATAATGTACAGATAAAATGTTATGGTCTGAATAAAAATCCAGAGTGCCAACTTCTCAGACATGTATCTCACAAATAAAAACTCCAAATACAGCGTACTTACCTTTAATTGTATATAGAAGAAAATAAGCTAATTAATGGCGGTGGTTTCGCATTTGGCGGAGCTACGGTTTGAAAGTTGACTTTTGGACCCTCATTGTATATTTGTACATATTAAAATATTCAATTTATTATTTATTTAATATTTTTATAATTTTATATTTTTATAATGTTGTAAATAATACTTATAATAATTATGTACATTAAAATAAGAATAAAACCGAAATAAAAACAAAAATAAAATACTTAAAAATAAAAGACATAGATACATTACCTACACTTATACCTATATAAAATACCTTTATATTTTATTTAATATACAAAATAAATCAGAAAAATAAAATAAAAATATATTTGTGTAAATAAAAGTATTCTATAATTTTATAAAATACTAAATAAAAATAATAAAAATAAAATACCTAAATAAAAATAAAATACTTAAATACATAGATATAGATACCTATAGGGGTATAAATGCAAACTTGTAAAAATAAATCTCATAAAAATAATTAAAAATCGGAATAAAATACTATATAAAATAATAAATATTTTTTATTAAATAACCTTAAATTAATTACATCATCTACTATTTTTAATTACATTTACAAGGTATTTATTTAAGTTTTTGTCTTTTTGCGGATGACGTGGCCCAATCAGGCCACGCCATCCGTTGACCATGGGTCAACTCTGTGACCCAGGTCACAGACCGCTGGATATGAGTAAGTAGCCATCTTCTTGGATTTTTCGCGGCCACGTCTTTCACTATTTGAGGATCATTTCTTCACAACTTTTGCTCCCCTATAATCCATGAATCACGCCTATGGATTTTTTCGAGGATTGGACCGCCGATTCGCTCGGTCCACCTCGTTCTTTGGAGCCTCTCCACCATTGTTTCAAAAACCTCCAAACCCCTCCATTTCCCTTTGAACCCTCTTCTACCCAAACTTGAAGCCAAAGTCGCCGTCCTCAGGACCGGAGGGGTGACAGCCTTCCTCCAGGCCGCGCGCGGGGCTCAGGCGAGGGCCGTAGAGGCGCTCCAACCACCTCCGGCGAAGCCGCCGTCGAGGTCCAAGATCTCGGGTATTTCAACCCTCGAGGTCATGTTTTTCTTCCTTTTTCTTACTGATCAGTTAGTTTCTAGTTCAGATTTTAAGTTGAGCATTTAGTTTACTGTTTAAGCGAGTTTGTAGTATAGATTTCATTATCAAACACCTTGCCGGAGCCTCGAGCTCCGGCCACTATCTCCACCACTCCACGCCGCCGTTTTCCGCCAATAATAGCCAGGTACCTTGCGCGTTTGTACTGCTGCGCTATTGTTCTCTTTCGCAGGACCTGAAGGAGGCGTCTGGGCCTCGATTCTCGGCAAGAACGACCCCCAGGTCGGCTGGAGCATCAGCGAGCAACCGAGGGCAATTATCGACCATCAGATCGGTCTGAGCCACCGGGGCGTCGGGGAGGAACAACTGGAGGCAACCCCGACCTTCGGCCGTGGTTTCAGTGGCTGGAGGAGGTCCTTGCGCGTGAACAGAACTCGGCTCGGCCGAGTTCCTCCTTTGTGTTCTTCCAGTTCCGCCCACGGCCGTCGGATAGCTACTGTTCTTCCAAGATGATGCACTGCTGTTAGATCCTCGAGAAGCAGCACCGTCCGATCGAGCGTCATCTTTTAATCTTGAGCGTCGGCGTGCGAAGGGGCATCGCAGGCTTACGCGCTGACACGTGTATAAGTGGGAGGCTCCCCTCCGTTTGATCACGCCAAGGTTGGGCATTTTGCACGTCGCACCCAGCCCGTTTTTGGTATTTAATATATAATTCTAAAACTTTCAACGGCCTTTAAGCATTTTTTTAATATTTGCGTCATTCCCCCCCTAGCTTTTGAATATTTACATAGAGGCCCCCGCCAGGCGTGTGCTCTGCGCGTGAAACTGGCATTTTTGTAGGAGGGCCCTCTTTATTTCTTAATATTTCTGTTTAGTGCATTAAGCTTTAATGTTAGTTATAAAGTTTCTGGAAATATTGCAAGGAGGCCTCATATTTTCCGCTAATTACACAAATACCCCTGCACTCATGCCTTTTTCTTTATGCTTCTAGTAATCTTTGCACGCATCTCTAAAACCCCAAAAAATCCCCAAAAATCACTGTAGCTTCCTGTTGCATAGTAGTTTATTATCATATTTTTATTTTTTATAATTATTGCATTTTATTATTTATAAAAATTCAAAAATAGCCATTTTCAGCACTGTTTGCATCATAGAATACCAAAAAAATATAAAAACACTCCATAAAAATCCCAAAAAAATATATTTTGTGTCTTATAGTGTCATTTAGCTCCAGACCAAAAATGATTAAAAAATACAAAAGAAAACTCCAAAAAATCACAAAACTCTAAAAACCTTCATAAAAATTTATAAAATCTATAAAAAAATCCAAAAATCGTGTTTTCTCTTCCTGAATTTTCTTTGTTTTATTATCTTTAAGTGAAAATTAATTTGGAGAATTTTCGTTACTGTTTTCTATTTTATTTCTCCATTTTTAGTTTCAACCTTGCATTTTATTCACTGTTTGCTTTATTTTGCCAATTAAAAATACCAAAAACATTCTTAAAAATTCCCAAAAATCACAAAAACAGTAAAAAAGTATAAAAAGACCAAAAAGACTTTATTTGCTTATTTTTGAGTATTTTTATCTATTTTTATAAATACTTTAGCTTGCCTTTTATTAAATTACTTTTATATTCCAATATTGAAAAAGAAAATAAAAAATATAAAATATAAAAAGAAAATAAAAATCAGTAAATTAAAAATAAAAATACAAAAATAAAAAAATCAAAAATTAAATAAAAAATTATAAAATTAAAAACCCACAAAAAATAGCATAATAGGCATTTGATCACAACTCATACATTTTTGAGCACTTGTGCCCCGATCTACCTGTCTGCTCCCTGTGTTCGACCTCTACAATACTTGCACCTATACACATCTTGTTGTAGAGTTATAATAAATTTTAACTCCGCACATTTACTTTCATTTCTTGATTTACTTGTTGTGGGTTAATTGTTGTTTTAATCCGGATTCTCGAGCGGTCACCGCATCGACTGTTGATCCGCCTTGTGGATCAATACGACCGCTTGACTTTTTGGGTTAAACAAATGGCGCCGTTGCCGGGGAGCAACAGCGCTTAGTTCGGGTCTTGTTGTGATTGTGATTGATTGTTTATTTCGCGGCTTTTATTTTTGCTATTTTGTTGTTCTTTATCTTTGATAT
Source organism: Ottelia alismoides (assembly GCA_037367405.1). NCBI lineage: Eukaryota > Viridiplantae > Streptophyta > Magnoliopsida > Alismatales > Hydrocharitaceae > Ottelia > Ottelia alismoides. The sequence goes on from JAZKJV010001734.1 coordinate 983,877, forward strand.
ATCTGTTGAGCTGACTAACCTTCTCTTTTGTTAACTTTGTGCGAGGAACCGCGGATCGAGGGAGGCGTCCCACCCTAGGCGCTTACGCACCCACGTGAAGCCGGTATCTGCTAGCCAAGCACCAAGGAGACGAAGAGGAATTTTGAAGACCGTGCTCTACTTAGTTGCATTTTCTTTTTGTAGTATTTATTTTTGTAATTTTTGTGAGAGAGAGACCACTATTATTGTAATAATACAGGTACCCCCGAACTTGGACATTCGAGACTAATTTCCAAGTGATTGTTCACTTGGGGGCTCATCGCGGTTTTTACGGCTTTTCATCGCATTTTTTTTATTATTATTTTGTTTTGTTTTTCGATTTTCTTTATTTTGTGTGATTGAGCCCCTAGTTCTAGGATTGCTTGCGATAGACTAAGGCCAAACACCTAATATTTTGCATGCACCTATAGTCTCGTTTGGACTTAGTCAAATTTTAAACAGTTGATCATCACCTTCAACCCGTCGCGCCGCGAGCTCTCCCCGCAAAGCGCTTTCTCCTACCCTCAATTTGTTGAGCAGAGGAGGGGTGAGCCTAGACCGGACTCTAGAGTTGAGGATTGGCGGCCAACTTGTGGTTCTTCCCGCTAATAGCAATTTCTGAACTTAGGGCGATTTCATCGGCTTTGCATTTGCATATAGATAGGTTTCAATTCTGCTGAGCATCCTTGCATGTAGAGTGCTGGAGGCAAGGTGAGCATTTACGCTTTAGCATTCATCATCGTTTTTGCCGCTTGCATTGCTTTTCCGACTCTCCCTCTGTTTTTGCCAACTTAGGTGCTCAAAGGAATTGAATCCCCGATAGGATCGTGCATTTTCATTAAAAATCCAAAAAAAGTGATAACCAATAAAATTGGGACTGCTAATATTACTTGACCCTAAAACCGATCAAAAAGGAAATCTTGTATTGGGGCGAGTAATCCCCTCATTGTCTTCGCTTTTATTTGCTCGCGCACACACTAAGGTTAGAGCCCAAAATCTCATTCAGCCCCCTAAGTGTTTGCGCAATTTTGGACTTCTCACCTAACTCTAAAACAGACAAGATAAAAAGACCGCTCTTGCGGTCTCTACCGAGTTGAGTAGGTGAATTGAGGGTTTGATTTATTTTCATTTTTGTTTGTGATTGTTGAGTGTGTGTCCTAGATCGCCGCTGTGCACTTGCGCCTTCTTTTCTACTCTCTTGACTTGACCATCGTGCTCTCCCGATCATTTTCTTTTGTTTCGAGATGGCCGACTGGAGCGTATTTTATCCGGACTTTGCGGATCATTCGTTCACTCCAGCCTGTCCACCTCCCTTTTTCCAGGAGGACTTTGCTCCTGATTTTTGTACATATCCGACCAACCCAATATTTCAGGATTCGGACTTTGACCTTCACCAATCATTTCCACCACCATCTCCTACACATTTCGACAACCCGCTCTTCCTTGAGTATCCTGATCCGGAATGTGATTTTTGTCCACACCCACCGCCCACATCCGACTCACCCGATCCTGATATTTTGGAGTCACCTTTCATGGTATCCACACTTGAGACTTTGAATCAGATGATGGAGCATATGAATTCGAGGATCACTGATCTTACTAGTTTAAATAAAAACCAGAATGTCGCTCCATGCTTTGAGGATGAGGATTCATTTGAGGACGACCATGAGAGCTTGCAATCACCCAAAACACAAAAAAATGAGAAAAATTTAAAAATACAAAAAGAGTTCGGGAGACACATGATCGAGCCAGACTGTGAGGAGAGGTACCACTTGCCAGATCCTTTGACCACACAACCTCTCACACCTCGTCCCACCTTTGACCCCGAGGATGCCGCTGTACAGACTGCTCTTGGCATTCCTCGTGTATTTGCTGATTCCGACCTCCTCCCTTGTATGGAGGAGGTCCAAAATTTCAAAAAAATGTTGACTGAACCCGAAGTGGTGGCTACCATTCATGAGATCATCTGTGCCCCACTTCAGCAGGCCATGACCCAAATGTCTGCTCCTCTTCCCAAGAAGAGAAAGCGAAGGAGCAGATCTGAGCGTCACATCTTGACCATGGCCACTGCCCACGCCATTACACACCGTCCCATTCCTCGGAAGAGGAACACTGCCACACCTTTCATTAGCTGCACAATCTCTGACCACACATGTGATCACACTCTCCTAGACGGCGGTGCTTCGATTAGCATCATACCCTTCTCGCTGGTACAGTCTCTTCACTTAGGGCCTCTCAAGAAGACCAGGATGATCGTACAGTTTGCTGATGGATCAATAAAGAGGCCGAAGGGTATCCTTGAAAACACCGTCATCTCGATTCAGGGCACGAGCCACAATGTTGATTTTGTCGTGTTGCCCATGGAGAACTCCACAGGGGAGCATTCTCCAATCATCCTGGGACGACCATTCCTTGCCTCTGCGAGGGTCGTTATTGACTACAGATCAGGAGAGATTCGCTTCCGTCCTGCTGACGAGGGCGAAGCAGTGATCACCGCACCCACTGCTGACCAGAGACCCGCACCTGATGTGACTTCACCTATCTTGGCTGACCTCGAGGACCATGACCTTGATGATACTATCAGAGAATTTTGTTGTCTATTGGATTCCACTGAGACCCGAGAATTCCTCTCGGTTGAGGAAAACTTGGAAAGCATGGACCTCGACGTTCCTTCTTCTGGGAATTGGCGATGTGTTGATGACATCCGCGGGATTTACACGATTGACACCATTGAGCGGAGGGCAGACTTAGAGACTATACAGGACGGACATGTTTTGACTACTTCCACTGATGAGTCCGCTTCTGTCCATGTAGATACTGATGAGACTAAGGCCGAATTTGATTTTGTTGCTTTTCTTCGGAAATTCGGACCTTTTGATGAGAAAGATGATCCAGTTGAAATTATAGAGGACGACCAGAGTTCGACTACTTCCACCGATGAGTTCGTGCCTTTTGGTTTTGACCTGGATGACTCCTCGCAGGACGACTCTGAGTACGCTACATCCGATGATGATGAGTTCGTCCCATTCCACTTCGACATCAGCGAGACTTCTAAGGCCGGACCTAGCCGCACTTCTTTCACTGATCCGTCTGTGCCTTCACACCCTAGGGCCACTGAGGACTTACACCCTGTCGACCCTGATCGGATTCCGTCCACTGTGGACCCCGATGTCGACCTGCACCACACTAGATCTATTCCTCCGAGGTCCCGCAAGAAGGTGCGCTTTCAACCTTCTTGATCATCTGTACATCTGTCTCTGTTGTATATCCTTTCTGGTATATCTTCCTACCTCTCGTTTTTACTCATCCACCCGTTCTCGTGTTTGCCTTGCTTAGGACGCACTTTGTCCTACGTTTAGGAGGGGTGGACGAGCCGAGTGCTCTTTTGTCGTTCAGTGTCATCACTCCTATTGTTGCCTATACTTAGGGCTTCTTCTACCCTAAGTATAGGGGGAGTGGTGTGTACATCCCCATGATCTATTCCATCTTCCGATTTATTTTCTTCTTTTCTTCTTTTCTTCTTTTCCTCTTCTATCTTCTTCATCTATCAAAAAGGTGCCGCCCTTGTAGACAATTTTCTATACTTAGGACGTACTTTGTCCTAAGTATAGGGGGGTTGGCACCCCGAGTTGTTCTATTCTCTTCAATCTTCTCCATTGTCTCCTCTTCTTGTCTATACTTAGGGATATCTTACCCTAAGTATAGGGGGAGACAATCTGAGTACGATCTGTTCATTCCCACCCTTGATCCTCCCTGCTTTGTGTACAGTCTGCTATACTTAGGATTATTTGATCCTAAGTATAGGGGGACGGTCAATTTCTCATTCGTTCATTCATCTCTGTATTTCTTTATTCTTTAGACTTGCCTATACTTAGTACGAGTTATGTCTTCTCTTTTCTCTCTGATCTATGAGGACATAGCTCAAGCTAAGTATAGGGGGGTCGTATATACTACGTATATACTTTAGCCATAACTCGTACTTTCTTATTTTCCTAATAATATGGCTAAAAATTCTTTAAAATTCATTAAAATCCTTAATAAAAAGATGTGGTTATTCCTCAAATTCTTTTTGTATATACTGATTAATAAATCAGGTGAAAATGTTTTTTGCAAAATGTTTGAAAAAATAGTTTGAAAATCTTTGTGAACATTTATTGAAAACTATTTTGAAAATATTTTGTTACACGTTGTCAACCTGTGTAAAATGTGTGGTTTGTAAAATTTCTTTTCTTTGTGTGAAATAAAATGTTTGAAAAATGATTTGCAAATGGTTTGAAAATGGTTGCAAAAATGATTTGAAAAACCTATATATATTGTTTTGAACGCCTTTGCAAAATGTTTTCACATGTTTGTAAAATGTTTGTAAAAATTATTTTGGACTATAGTTTTCAAAAATTGTTTGAAAAAGCTTGTATCAAATAAGTTTGAGGAATATATACATCACACCAAAATCTACTATATATATGTATAAAACTGACCACTTACCCTGTAAATGCTTAAAATCCACCTCTTGAAAATATAAGAAGCACTCCCGTGTATATATTTTAACCTATTTTTCAGCCAAAATCTTTTTGTTTTCGAAAAGCCCAAAAACATTTGCAAAACTAAAATCCAAAAACATTTGAAAAATCTTTTTGAAAAAGACAAAAAATTTTTTTTTGCATATGTATCATCATCATCTTTTCAAAAATCCATAAAAAGTTCAAAATCTTGAAAATTGCATCACAAAAATATTTTCTGCATTGCATGTGCATAGCATTCGCATTTTTCGGATTGAGTTTGATAGTTGAACAAGTCTAAGTAAAATCCGGAGATTGGAGCTTGATTGGACCTTAAAATCTACCTAATAACAGGAACCTTGTAGGAACTGGGTTTGAGGTACTTCAGGTCTAGTTGACTTAATTCTTTGAGGATCACGAGACTTGGTTCAATGGATTCTTGACTGCCTAAGTAGAGTATTTCAGAGCACACGTACGACTCTTGTTGATAATGACCTAACTTGGACACCTGCACCTTTCACATGGCTCAACTCAGTTGGAGTGGTGAGGGGATTGGATTTGCTGGTATGAGACGCACACAAGTGGAAACACTTGTCCTCCTCTAGGGAGGGAAGTGCACCCCAACCCGTCCAGTGATTAGGAAGTCTAAAGACAGGAGGCTGTGGGTTGCGATAAAGCTTCAAAAGAGGGATAGTCTACTGGCTCAAGAGGAAAAACTCCTTATGTAAATGCTGCTGTGAATAGTATTTCAAAAAAAAAAAAGTTCAGGCATGTACAAAAATAAAAAGCCTGCAAAGTATGTACAAATGTTGTAAAGTCAATAAGCAAGCTTGAGTTCCAAAGTCATATCATGTGAGCCTGCAGCAGGATGACTTGACTACACTGGTCTTGCATCCCGGGATAGGTAGCTACACTGGCTACCGTCCATTCTTCTCTTCACCCCCTCCTCTTGAGCTGGTTGCCACTTGAACTTAGAAGGGAATACCCCGCTCCTCGAGGATGGAGTCATTGGATTGGGGAATCATTGGGTTGTCGTACTGGAGAAGTCAGTCTCTTTGTCATTCTAGTTGGGGAGAGCCACCATCACTTACACTGTACGAGTCAGATTCATAGTCGTAAGAGTTTGCGTATGAGTTGAGATATTTCTGACCTGGCTATTGAGGAGACTTGAGCAGAGTTTTGGGATTCTCAGGGACTGCTGGATTTCAAATTCGGTTCTCAATAAGGTTCCGCCCGCACTAAAATTCCAAAGATCCGACTTAAGCTCCAAACTTTGATTTTGTGAAGACAAGTTCGATAATTAAATTTAGTCCATCTTTCTTCTTTTTCTTTTCTTTATTTTTCTTTTTCTGCACTTATTGCATAAGTGTTTGCTAGGGACTAGCAAAGGCAAGTATAGGGGGATGATGAATCCACGTTTCATCATCTTTATTCTATCATTTTGGCCTCAAAAACCCTAGTAAATGCGTGTAAATATGCTAATTCATGCATTTTAGCATTCATGTATTTGTGTGTAAATATTGTATAAAATGCGGTTTTTAGTGCCAAAATTATAGAATAAAGAAAAGAAAAGAAAAAGAATAAAATATTGTAAATATTTTATGACCCGAAACCCCGAGACCTAGGCATCTTGATGAATAGGTCGACAAGGAATAAAGTAGGGGGAGATAAGGTCAGAAATATAGATAAAATACCTATATCATTCTATTCATTCTTTATTCATTTTGGGACCCATTTTTGGTTCCACTTTTTATACATCAAATAAAGAAACTTTGTACATGAAAGTTGTAGATAATTTTATAAAGAAAAATACAAAATTGATTTCACTGAAAAATAATGTACAGATAAAATGTTATGGTCTGAATAAAAATCCAGAGTGCCAACTTCTCAGACCTGTATCTCACAAATAAAAACTCCAAATACAGCGTACTCACCTTTAATTGTATATAGAAGAAAATAAGCTAATTAATGGCGGTAGTTTCGCATTTGGCGGAGCTACGGTTTGAAAGTTGACTTTTGGACCCTCATTGTATATTTGTACATATTAAAATATTCAATTTATTATTTATTTATTATTTTTATAATTTTATATTTTTATAATGTTGTAAATAATACTTATAATAATTATGTACATTAAAATAAGAATAAAAACCGAAATAAAAACAAAAATAAAATACTTAAAAATAAAAGACATAGATACATTACCTACACTTATACCTATATAAAATACCTTTATATTTTATTTAATATACAAAATAAATCAGAAAAATGAAATAAAAATATATTTGTGTAAATAAAAGTATTCTATAATTTTATAAAATACTAAATAAAAATAATAAAAATAAAATACCTAAATAAAAATAAAATACTTAAATACATAGATATAGATACCTATAGGGGTATAAATGCAAACTTGTAAAAATAAATCTCATAAAAATAATTAAAAATCGGAATAAAGGACTATATAAAATAATAAATATTTTTTATTAAATAACCTTAAATTAATTACATCATCTACTATTTTTGATTACATTTACAAGGTATTTATTTAAGTTTTTGTCTTTTTGCGGATGACGTGGCCCAATCAGGCCACGCCATCCGTTGACCATGGGTCAACTCTGTGACCCAGGTCACAGACCGCTGGATATGAGTAAGTAGCCATCTTCTTGGATTTTTCGCGGCCACGTCTTTCACTATTTGAGGATCATTTCTTCACAACTTTTGCTCCCCTATAATCCATGAATCACGCCTATGGATTTTTTCGAGGATTGGACCGCCGATTCGCTCGGTCCACCTCGTTCTTTGGAGCCTCTCCACCATTGTTTCAAAAACCTCCAAACCCCTCCATTTCCCTTTGAACCCTCTTCTACCCAAACTTGAAGCCAAAGTCGCCGTCCTCAGGACCGGAGGGGTGACAGCCTTCCTCCAGGCCGCGCGCGGGGCTCAGGCGAGGGCCGTGGAGGCGCTCCAACCACCTCCGGCGAAGCCGCCGTCGAGGTCCAAGATCTCGGGTATTTCAACCCTCGAGGTCATGTTTTTCTTCCTTTTTCTTGCTGATCAGTTAGTTTCTAGTTCAGATTTTAAGTTGAGCATTTAGTTTACTGTTTAAGCGAGTTTGTAGTATAGATTTCATTATCAAACACCTTGCCGGAGCCTCGAGCTCCGGCCACTATCTCCACCACTCCACGCCGCCGTTTTCCGCCAATAAAAGCCAGGTACCTTGCGCGTTTGTACTGCTGCGCTATTGTTCTCTTTCGCAGGACCTGAAGGAGGCGTCTGGGCCTCGATTCTCGGCAAGAACGACCCCCAGGTCGGCTGGAGCATCAGCGAGCAACCGAGGGCAATTATCGACCATCAGATCGGTCTGAGCCACCTGGGCGTCGAGGAGGAACAGCTGGAGGCAACCACGACGTTCGGCCGTGGTTTCAGTGGCTGGAGGAGGTCCTTGCGCGTGAACAGAACTCGGCTCGGCCGAGTTCCTCCTTTGTGTTCTTCCAGTTCCGCCCACGGCCGTCGGATAGCTACTGTTCTTCCAAGATGATGCACTGCCGTTAGATCCTCGAGAAGCAGCACCGTCCGATCGAGCGTCATCTTTTAATCCTGAGCGTCAGCGTGCGAAGGGGCATCGCAGGCTTACGCGCTGACACGTGTATAAGTGGGAGGCTCCCCTCCGTTTGATCACACCAAGGTTGGGCATTTTGCACGTCGCACCCAGCCCGTTTTTGGTATTTAATATATAATTCTAAAACTTTCAATGGCCTTTAAGCATTTTTGTAATATTTGCGTCATTCCCCCCTAGCTTTTGAATATTTACATAGAGGCCCCCGCCAGGCGTGTGCTCTGCGCGTGACACTGGCGTTTTTGTAGGAGGGCCCTCTTTATTTCTTAATATTTCTGTTTAGTGCATTAAGCTTTAATGTTAGTTATAAAGTTGCTGGAAATATTGCAAGGAGGCCCTCATATTTTCCGCTAATTACACAAATACCCCTGCACTCATGCCTTTTTCTTTATGCTTCTAGTAATTTTTGCACGCATCTCTAGAACCCCCAAAAATCCCCAAAAATCACTGCAGCTTCCTGTTGCATAGTATTTTATTATCATATTTTTATTTTTTATAATTATTGCATTTCATTATTTATAAAAATTCAAAAATAGCCATTTTCAACACTGTTTGCATCATAGAATACCAAAAAAATATAAAAACACTCCAGAAAAATCCCAAAAAAATATATTTTGTGTCTTATAGTGTCATTTAGCTCCAGACCAAAAATCATTAAAAAATACAAAAGAAAACTCCAAAAAATCACAAAACTCTAAAAACCTTCATAAAAATTTATAAAATCTATAAAAAATCCAAAAATCGTGTTTTCTCTTCCTGAATTTTCGTTGTCTTATTATCTTTAAGTGAAAATTAATTTGGAGAATTTTTGTTACTGTTTGCTATTTTATTTCTCCATTTTTAGTTTCAGCCTTGCATTTTATTCACTGTTTGCTTTATTTTGCCAATTAAAAATACCAAAAACATTCTTAAAAATTCCCAAAAATCACAAAAACAGTAAAAAAGTATAAAAAGACCAAAAAGACTTTATTTGCTTATTTTTGAGTATTTTTATCTATTTTTATAAATACTTTAGCTTGCCTTTTATTACATTACTTTTATATTCCAATATTGAAAAAGAAAATAAAAAAATATAAAATATAAAAAGAAAATAAAAATCAGTAAATTAAAAATCAAAATCAAAATACAAAAATAAAAAAATCAAAAATTAAATAAAAAATTATAAAATTAAAAACCCACAAAAAATAGCATAATAGGCATTTGATCACAACTCATACATTTTTGAGCACTTGTGCCCCGATCTACCTGTCTGCTCCCTGTGTTCGACCTCTACAATACTTGCACCTATACACATCTTGTTGTAGAGTTATAATAAATTTTAACTCCGCACATTTACTTTCATTTCTTGATTTACTTGTTGTGGGTTAATTGTTGTTTTAATCCGGATTCTCGAGCGGTCACCGCATCGACTGTTGATCCGCCTTGTGGATCAATACGACCGCTTGACTTTTTGGGTTAAACAGCTACTATCGTACGTAGTCGAGTAGGGCTTGGTCGCTAGTGGGGACTCACTATTGTGTGAGCGCCGACCTTGTCCGAAGTACCGAGCATAGGCCACGCCTTCACGGGGGTGTCTGTCTCACCGGCTGCGTCCGAGTAGGATCTTGCACGCTCACGGCTGATTCTGTTGCGAGCGAGATCCGAAGTATCGGTTTCGCCTATCGGCTTCCTCCCTCTATTTCTTTGGCTGAGTAGGGATCCAGGAAGGGTTACAAGGACCTTAAAAAGCGCAAGTTACAGGTTACACAGGAGGAGGACAAGTACGGGAATACTTTTCCGGCAGTACTCTCGCTCCTATAGGCATAGCGCTCTAAGGACTCGTTGAAAGATAAATTCCTGAAATCAAGATAAAAATTACAAAGATAACAACCGAACCTTCACGGCTTCACGCGTTGAGTTGGTGAACTCCCTTGTCTTGTGTTTGATTGCCCATCACATTTAGGTCAAGATCAAAAATATCGCGCCGTTGCGCAATTTTGTATTCCCCCTGTTGACCCTCGCTCATTGTGAGCCTTCTATTGTTTTACATTCCATTTGTTTCTTGTTGACCCCCGTATCTTTCATCCACATCGATCTTCCTCTTGATCTTCAAGATGGCGGCGGATGGACAGTTTAGTCGAGGCTCTGTCGACACCCACATCAGTTCCATCCGTTCGCCATCTCCAATAATTCAGGGCGATTCCCGAGACACCGGTTCAAACCCTATGAACCGACCTCCAGACTCCCTGCCTTCTTCAATAAACCGGGACCACTCTCGTCCCGAACTCTGTCCGTTTTGGATGACCATTGATTTCACTCCTTACACATCGCCATCCTTAACAAAGTTCTGTGTCGACCTTGACACAGACCGCATCTCTCTATCTGGTGCTGCAATTCAGACTGATAGGGGCATTCTACCATGTGCAGACTTAGAGCTCGAGTCAGTCAACCAAGCAGAGACAGAAATGGCAGGAGGAAGGGGAAAAGGACCACAACCCCAGCAGGAGCCTGAAGACAATGCAGCAGAAGGACAATACACAACGCAGGGTGAGGTCAACAGTCAACTGCTGGCTTCCATTCAAGCCATTCAGCAGCAGTTGACTAATCAGGCCTTGGCCCAGACAGCCTTTCAGGACATGCTGAATGATCTGAGGAGAAGGGCCGATGCGAGAGACGGCCGACGGGAGGATGATCCGAACTACGATCCCAATGAACATGAAATCAATGATGAGTTTTCAGTGGGACCCGAATATGAAGCAGCAGAAGAAGATCCACCGCAGCCCAAGCCCACACTCAAGCAGACATACAACCCAGGAGCAGGGCGCATCACTGAGTGGATCCAAATTCCGCGTATGCACGCCCACTTCGAGCTGAAGCCGCAGTTTCTGTCATTGCTTCCCACCTTTCATGGGAACACCACTGAAGAGCCATATATTTTTCTCAAGAAGTTTAACCGCATCTGCTCCACTGCTCACTACCCCGGAGTCCCCCTAGATGTGATCAAGATGACCGCGTTCTCTTTCAGCCTTCAAGACAAGGCCCTTTACTGGGTCGACCATCTCGAGAAGGTCGTCACCACCTGGGAGGAGCTGAAATCTGCCTTTCTCCATAAATTTTATCCCCTGGGGAGATTAAATCAGATGCGTGCTCGGATCTCCAGTTTCTGCCAGCAGCCCCACGAGACTATCCATGAAGCGTGGGAACGATTCAAAGACCTCCAAGAAAAATGCCCCCACCATGAAATACCAAAAACCAGTCTCGTACAGCACTTTTTCGGGGGGCTATCATTTGAGAGCCAAAAGCTCGTGGATGCAGCTTGCGGCGGTTCCCATTTTAACAAGGACGAGGATGTAGTATGGAACGTCTTCGAAGAAATGGCTGAGGGAGAAGCAGCCCAATCCTCGTCTAGAGTTTACATGAAGACACCAACCGCTATCAGCAAGCCAGTTAACATGGCTTCTCACACCGAGGACAAAGATGAGAGCTCCAACTTGAGCATCATCGGGAGCCACTTGTCCAAGGTGGACATCATCGAGAAGAGGTCGCAGGACCTCGAAAAGCTGGCAGTCATAGAGAAGAGGACCCAAGGTCTGGAGAAGCTCGACCAGATCTCCCAGCAGCTGGAGCAGCTCGTCCGAGCATTGAATGCAAACATGTGCAATGTTGTGTCTACCTCTGCCGAGCCGCACGCTGAGAAGAAGGAGCCTACAATGCAGCAAAATCCTCAGCCAACTCCACCGCAGCCTCAGCCAGTCCAGCACGTGTACTACGTGCAGGTCCCGGAGCAGCAACCGCAGCCTCAGACACAGATGATTGTATATCAACCAGAGCACCAGCCCGCTTACTCCGAGCAGTTCTCTCCACCCCCGCCGCTGATCCAGGAGATCAACGGCGTCTGGAACAACGAAGCGCAGCTGACCCATCCTCAGGGACACACTTAGGGTCAGAACATGGGCAACAAGCCCTTCCATCAGCAACAACAGGGTGGGAGACCCTTCCAGCAGCCATACCAGTACCCGCCTCCCTCACATGGAAACACGTGGAGGCAGAATTACCAACATGGGCCTCAACAGTCCGGATATCGTGGACAAGGTTATCACCAGCAACCGGCTGCACAATACAATCAACACCAATCGCAGTACTCCTCTAACCCCCCTCCTCAACAATTTGCACAAGGATACCAGTCACAATCTCAACCGCCATATCAGCAGTCTAGACCCCAGCAAGGGGAATCTTCTGAGATCGTGCCGGTCAATCCGGCCCTGGCCTGTTTGGAGCAGTTGATGAAGAACATGGCTGAGATGAACCAGAAGATCGACGACCTGACGGCAGCCAAAACCGTCATACCAGCCCAGGTCGAAGCCAATCCTAACAATTTCGGACACAAGGAGCAGGTAGCCGGCAGTGTCCAACCCGAATCAGGTGAACTTAATTGTTTTTTATCTAACGCTGTTACTCTCAGGAGCAGTAGGACACTCCAGCCATCGGCGACGGTGAAAGGAAAGCACATTGCATCTGACGGGGAATCGTCAGTCCAGCCAACACCAGGGCCAGCAAGCATTTTGGGAGCAGCACCAGCATCCAGAAAATCACAAAAAATGAAGAAAACAGAAAAATACAAAAAGATAGCAGCAACCTCGGTGGAGACCGGCCAGCATTGGAGACGCCTGCACCCGCATCACAGTCAGCTCCTGACAGGGGGAGCACCGCACCTGCAGCGAGTCCAACGCCAGCACCTGAAGCCGAGCCTGTCATTTTTGGTCCACAAATTGTAGATGAATCCATTCCTTTTTGTCATCTACCTGTAAACAACAACACGGACACTATTTTGAATGAAATTGGAGAAGAGTTTGTAAATATTCCTTTTCCTGAAGCAATGAAAAAACACAAAAAAATGAAAAATTTGAAAAGTGCTTTGTCTGATCCTGCTATCATAGAAATCATTCAGAATTTGGTGTTAAATATGGCATTAATGAAAGCTCTTGAGTACATGCCAGCCGTGAAGAAAGGACTTAAAGAGGCATGTACAACCAAGCGCAGGCCAACTTCCCATAACTCCAGAAGCAAAGGTGGTAAATCTGAAAAGCACATCCTCACTATGGCCACCGTCAATGCCATCAGCAACCTCCCGGACAAAAAGCCAGATATGGGAGCACCTCTTGTACGTTGTCAGATGTTCGAGCAAGAGTTCGAACGAACACTCCTCGACAGCGGGTCTTCTGTCAATTTGATGCCAGCGTCACTACTCACAGAATTCAGGCTAGGACCGCTCAAGCCCACGAAGATGATTCTGCAGTTCGCGGACAAGTCAGTAAAACGGCCTAGGGGCCTGTTGGAGGACGTAATCGTCATGGTTCAGGGAAAGTCATTCCCAGCCGATTTTGTTGTCTTAGATATGGACGTCCCCGCTTCGTTGCTCCTTACCCCGATCATACTCGGAAGGCCTTTTCTGCGGACGTCAAACGCAGTAGTGAATTATGGGACAGGAGAAATCACTTTGTGAGCTGGCAATGAAATTATCCGAGTAGAGACCCTGTCTGAGGGAACGCCCGTTGAACCGACATCTGTATCGTGTGCAAGGGTGATTGAGAATGATGAAGACTGCGATTTTCTAGCCGAGATTCAAGACACCAACCTCTTCCTGGATGATAATGAGATCCACGGACTCCTCTGTCCAGAGGAGGAAGTGGAGACCGCAGTCGAATTTCCGTGTATCGATCAAGATGAGGACCTTGCTGATGCACTACAAGATAATACTGTGGGGTCGTTATGCCTTCAAAACCAGGAGCCGAATCCAGAAGCATTTTCGGATGAAGATGTAATCATTGAAGAATTTTGTCAGGATCTGAGAGAAGAGACAGAGCAGATTATGGTGGACATTGCACAGTTGAAAGAATCACCACCTGTATTAATAGCTGAGGTCACCACTGAAGCAACTCAGACACCGCCAGAGCTGAAACCCTTGCCCTCCAATATGAAGTATTCCTTCCTTGCAGGAGAACCGAACATGTATCCGGTCATCATCAATGCACATCTGACCGAAGATCAAGAATCTCGTCTGATGGAGGTTCTTGAACGTAACCGCAAGGCGATAGGCTGGCGAACCTCCGATCTCCACGGGATCAATCCGTCACTCTGTTCGCACCGCATCTTTCTGGAAGACGATTGCAGACCCTCTCGAGAACTGCAAAGAAGATTAAACCTGAATCTGCGAGAGGTGGTTATGAAAGAAATCCAGAAATGGTGTGATGCGGGATTCATTTATCCCATCTCCGACAGCAAATGGGTGATCCCTCTGCATGTTGTGCCCAAGAAATCAGGGATCACCATTGTGAAAAATGACAAAGGAGAGGAGATCGCAACCAGAGTACCGGCTTCTTGGCGAGTGTGCGTAGACTACAGAAGACTCAATCTCGCCACCAAGAAGGATCATTTTCCGCTACCCTTCATCGACCAGATCTTGGAGAGATTGGCCGCGAAGGAATATTTCTGTTTCTTGGACGGTTACTCTGGATATAATCAAGTTGCTATTGCTCCTGAAGATCAAGAGAAGACCACGTTCACCTGTCCTTTTGGCACATATGCCTTCAGACGAATGCCGTTCGGGCTTTGCAACGCCCCGGCCACATTTCAGAGGTGTATGCTTGCAGTTTTTGCCGATATGGTGGGTAGCTTTCTCGAGGTCTTTATGGACGATTTTTCGGTCTATGGGTATTCGTTTGATCAATGTCTGGATTATCTAGACCGAGTCTTACGGAGGTGCTGCGAAGTGAATCTTGTGCTCTCCTGGGAGAAGAGCAATTTCATGGTGACCGAAGGAATCGTGCTGGGTCACGTTGTTTCTAAACGTGGCATGGAGGTTGACCCAGCCAAGGTGGATGTAATCTCTAAGCTGGAGCTACCTACAAACATCAAGCAAGTCCGGTCATTCTTGGGCCATGTCGGTTTTTACCGACGATTTATTAAAGATTTCAGCAAACTGGCCAGACCGCTGACTGAATTGCTCGGCAAGGACAATGAATTCATTGTAGACAACCGTGTGCTCCTTGCCTTTAATCAGTTGAAAGAGCTCATCACGCAGGCCCCTGTCCTACAGCCACCGATTTGGACTCAGCCTTTCGAGATTATGACCGATGCGTCGGATTATGCCATCAGAGTTGTACTGGGACAGAGAAAAGACAATGTACCATTTGCAATTCACTACGCTAGCCGAACGCTCGATGAAGCTCAGCGAAACTATACTGTTACTGAAAAGGAGCTGCTAGCGGTAGTCTTTGCTTTGGAAAAGTTCAGATCTTACCTTCTTGGGTCTAAAGTTATCATTTACACTGATCACTCGGCCATTCGGTACTTACAGCAGAAGAAGGATGCCAAACCACGTCTCATCCGGTGGATCCTTCTCCTCCAGGAGTTTGACATGGAGATCAGAGATAAACCTGGGGTAAAGAATGTAGTGGCCGATCATCTGTCAAGACTTCCTGAACCGGAGTCTCCTGAGCTGAACTTGCAGCCTATCACAGAGACCTTTCCAGATGAATCGATTCTGTCTGTCGCCTCACTTCCTTGGTATGCGGACATTGTGAATTATCTAGTTGCCAAGAAAATCCCACAGGACTGGCCTAAGTTGAAAATAGACAGATTTTTGTCTAAAATCCATTTCTACCAGTGGGAAGACCCGTATCTGTTTCGTGAGGGAGCAGATTGCATCTGGAGAAGGTGTATTCCTCAGGAGGAGGTTCCAAGTGTCCTCTCTTTATGTCATGATCAAGATTCTGGAGGACATCATTCAGGAAAACGGACGGCAGCAAAAGTTCTTCAAAGTGGCCTCTGGTGGCCTTCATTGTTCAAAGATGCAGATGAATACGTCAAAGGTTGCACTGACTGTCAGAAGATGGGTGGAACCATAGGAATGAGAGATACGATGCCTCTGAAGTACATTCAGATCTCAGATGTCTTTGACGCATGGGGGATCGACTTTATGGGCCCGTTTCCTAACAGTCAGGGTTATGAGTATATTCTGCTTGCTGTCGATTATGTCAGTCGATGGGTGGAGGCTATCCCCGTCCGAGCCGCCGACAGTCGGACTGTCTGTCGATTCTTACGAGATCACATCATAGCACGGTTCGGGATTCCCAAGATCCTCATATCTGACGGGGGCAGTCATTTCATAAACAGAGAGGTGAAGAAGCTGACCCAAGAATTCTGCATCGAGCATCGTGTAGCTTCACCCTATCACCCGCAGTCCAATGGCTTAGCTGAATGTTCAAACAGGGAGATCAAGACAATTCTACAGAAACTTGTGCGTCCGGATCGCAAGAACTGGTCTCAGCTGCTTGATTCTGTTCTTTGGGCATACAAAACATCGTACAAGTCACCCTTGGGAATGTCTCCCTACCGCCTGGTGTATGGCAAGCCATGTCACTGGCCCGTGGAACTTATTCACAAATCTTTATGGGCTATTAATATCTGTAATTTGGACTCCAAGCAAGCAGGACAGAACAGGAAACTGGATCTGAACAGATTACTGTAATTCAGAGATTATGCATATGACAACAGCCTGATGTACAAGGAAAAGGTCAAAACATGGCATGACAAGCACATCCGCCACAAGTCCTTTAATCCAGGTCAGAAGGTATGGTTGTTCGATGCGAAATTAAAGATCTTTCCAGGTAAATTGAAGAGCAAATGGACTGGGCCGTTTTTGGTTAGGCAGGTGCGTGACAATGGAAGCGTCTTGATATCTAATCTGTCATCTGACGCACAGCCTTTTGTAGTCAATGGACAGCTTCTGAAGCCATACCTAGAACATGACACATTCATGACTGTCGTTGACTCTATTCAAGTAACATATGAGAATGAGCTGAACAGCCCGGGACAGACAGAGGAAGGCAAAGCACTTGAAAATATTTTTGAATGATTTTCCTTTTCGTCTTTTCTTCTTTTCTTCTTTTCAAGATTCTTTCATCTTGTTCTACCGAATTGATGCCATCCCTTTCATCACTGCTACACTTTGGATGTACCTTATCCTAAGTATAGGGGGGATGTGCATCCCGAGTTGTTCATATCCAATCTCATCTCTTTCTTCTTTTCTTCTTTTCTTCTTTTCCTTTTCTATCTTCTATATCTATCAAAAAGGTGCCACCCCTTGTAGACAGTTCTCTATACTTAGGACGCATTTGTCCTAAGTATAGGGGGGTGTGCACCCCGAGTTTCTTCTATTCTCTTCGATCTTCTCCATTGTCTCCTCTTCTTGTCTATACTTAGGGATATCTTACCCTAAGTATAGGGGGAGACAACCTGAGTACGATCTGTTCATTCCCACCCTTGACCCTCCCTGCTTTGTATGCAGTCTGCTATACTTAGGATTATTTGATCCTAAGTATAGGGGGGACGGTCAACTTCTCATTGATTCATTCATTTATTCTTTAGATTTTCCTATACTTAGTACGAGTTATGTCTTATCTTTTCTCTCCGATCTATGAGGACATAGCTCGAGCTAAGTATAGGGGGGTCGTATATACTACGTATATACTTTAGCCATAACTCGTACTTTCGTATTTTCTTAATAATATGGCTAAAAATTCATTAAAAATCCTTAATAAGAAGATGTGGTTATTCCTCAAATTATTTTTGTATTTACTGATTAATAAATCAGGTGAAAATGTTTTTTGCAAAATGTTTGAAAAATAGTTTGAAAATCTTTGTAAACATTTATTGAAAACTATTTTGAAAATATTTTGTTTCGTGTTTTCAACCTGTGTCAAAATGTGTGGTTTGTAAAATTTCTTTTCTTTGTGTGAAATAAAATGTTTGAAAAATGATTTGCAAATGGTTTGAAAAATGGTTGCAAAAATGATTTGAAAAACCTATATATACTGTTTTGAAAGCCTTTGCAAAATGATTTTCAAATGTGTGTACATGTTTGCAAAAATATTTGTAAAAATTATTTTGGACTATAGTTTTCAAAAATTGTGTGAAAAGCTTGTGTTCAAATAAGTTTGAGGAATATTCACATCACACCAAAATTAACTATGTATATATGTATAAAATTGACCACTTACCCTGTAAATCCTTAAAATCCACGTCTTGTAAATATAAGAAGCACTCCCGTGTACATATTTTAACCTAGTTTTCAGCCAAAACTTTTTATTTTCAAAAAGCCCAAAAACATTTGCAAAATTAAAATCCAAAAAAAAACATTTGAAAAATCTTTTTGAAAAATACAAAAAAAATGCATCTGCATATGCATCATCATCATCTTTTCAAAAATCCATAAAAAGTTCAAAATCCTTGAAAATTGCATCACAAAAATATTTTCTGCATTCCATTGCATAGCATTCGCATTTTTCGGATTGAGTTTGATAGTTGAACAAGTCTAAGTAAAATACAGAGATTGGAGCTTGATTGGACCTTAAAATCTACCTAATAACAGGAACCTTATAGGAACTGGGTTTGAGGTACTTCAGGTCTAGTTGACTTAATTCTTTGAGGATCACGGGACTTGGTTCAATAAATTCTTGACTGCCTAAGTAGAGTATTTCGGAGCACACGCACGACTCTTGTTGATAATGACCTAACTTGGACACCTGCACCTTTCACATGGCTCAACTCAGTTGGAGTGGTGAGGGGATTGGATTTGCCGCTATGAGACGCACACAAGTGGAAACACTTGTCCTCCTCTAGGGAGGGAAGTGCACCCCAACCCGTCCAGTGATTAGGAAGTCTAAAGACAGGAGGCTGTGGGTTGCGATAAAGCTTCAAAAGAGGGATAGTCTACTGGCTCAAGAGGAAAAACTCCTTATGTAAATGCTGCTGTATATAGTATTCGAAAAAAAAAAAAAGTTCAGGCATGTACAAAAATAAAAAGCCTGCAAAGTATGTACATATGTTGTAAAGTCAATAAGCAAGCTTGAGTTCCAAAGTCATATCATGTGAGCCTGCAGCAGGATGACTTGACTACACTGGTCTTGCATCCAAGGATAGGTAGCTACACTGGCTACCGTCCATTCTTCTCTTCACCCCCTCCTCTTGAGCTGGTTGCCACTTGAACTTAGAAGGAAATACCCCGCTCCTCGAGGATGGAGTCATTGGATTGGGGAATCATTGGGTTGTCGTACTGGAGAAGTCAGTTTCTTTGCCATTCTAATTGGGGAGAGCCACCATCACTTACACTGTACGAGTCAGATTCATAGTCGTAAGGGTTTGCGTATGAATTGAGATATTTCTGACCTGGCTATTGAGGAGACTTGGGCAGAGTTTTGGGATTCTCAAGGACTGTTGGATTTCAAATTCGGTTCTCAATAAGGTTCCGCCCGCACTAAAATTCCAAAGGTCCGACTTAAGCTCCAAACTTTGATTTTGTGAAGACAAGTTTGACAATTAAATTTAGTCCATCTTTCTTCTTTTTCTTTTCTTTATTTTTCTTTTTCTGCACTTATTGCATAAGTGTTTGCTAGGGACTAGCAAAGGCAAGTATAGGGGGATGATGAATCCACGTTTCATCATCTTTATTCTATCATTTTGGCCTTAAAAACCCTAGTAAATGCGTGTAAATAGGCATAATTCATGCATTTTAGCATTCATGTATATGTATGTAAATATTGTATAAAATGCGGTTTTTAAAGCCAAAATTATAGAATAAAGAAAAGAAAAGAAAAAGAATAAAATATTGTAAATATTTTATGACCCGAAACCCCGAGAACTAGGCATCTTGATGAATAGGTCGACAAGGAATAAAGTAGGGGGAGATAAGGTCAGGATTGCAGATAAAATACCTATATTATTCCATTCATTCTTTATTCATTTTGGGACCTATTTTTGGTTCCACTTTTTATACATCAAATAAAGAAACTTTGTACATGAAAGTTGTAGATAAATTAATAAAGAAAAATACAAAATTGATTTCACAGAAAAATAATACACAGGTAAAAAGTTATGGTCTGAATAAAAATCCAGAAGCCCAACTTCCCAGACCCGTATCTCACTAATAAAAACTCCAAATACAGCGTACTCACCTTTAATTGTATATAGAAGAAAATAAGCTATCCAATGGCGATGGTTTTGCAGTTGGCGGAGCTACGGTTTAAAAGTTGAGTTTTGGACCCTCATTGTATACTTGTACATATTAAAATATTCAATTTATCATATACTTATTATTTTTACAATTTTATATTTTTATAATGTTGTAAATATTACTTATAATAATTGTGAATATTAAAATTAGAATAAAAACCTAAATAAAAATAAAAATAAAATACTTGTATACTCAAAACATAGGTAATATACTTATACACATACCTGTATAAACTATACTTATATTTTATTAATTATACAAAACACATCAATAAAATAAAATAAAAATATATTTACATGTATAAAAGTATGTTATAATTGTATAAAATAATAAACAAAAATAATAATATTAAAAATACCTAAAAAATAGAATACTTAAATATATATAGATATATATATACTATAAAGGGTATAAATGCAAATTTGTAAAAATATAGCTCATAAAAATAAACAAAAATCACCATAAAATACTTCATAAAATTACAAATATTTTTCATTTTATAATCAAAATTTAATTAATTCATCTGCTATTTTTAATTCATTTTATAAGGGTTTTTCGCCAAGGAATTTTCTGGTTGGTCCACGTGGACCAACCAGAGCACTCCATTGGTTGACCTCGGTCAACTCCCTGACCGAGGTCTGTCCCTTGTCAGAAGCGGGTTTGACCCTGCTTTCATCCTTTTTTCGAGGAGGCCTCGATCACCATTTGGTGATGGCCTCTTCATGGAATCTCTTCCTCGGTCAATGGTGATTCACGCCCAAGTGATTCCTTGGGCTGTGGATCACTGACCGAGGCGGTTGGACCTCGTTCTTCACGCCGCCCGTCAACCCCTCAAAAGAGTGCCCCCATCTTCGATTCAAGGTTAATCCTTCTTCCGCCACTTTCATTCGCAAACCCCTACGTCTTCGTGCTCCTCGTGACAGGGGGAGTTGAATCGACCCGGGGTTCGTGAGGATTGGTGTAGAATCGAAGAGATTCGACCCTCGCCAGAGCTCCGCCGTGCTTCCACGCCCGTCGTCTCTGGTGAGTTTCTTCCCCTTTTCTTTCCATTTCCTTGTCGCCTTAGCATAGAATAGCTCAGATCTATAGCAGCTTTGCGTTTCGTTTAATCTATCGCCGTGAAACCTCGATCGGAACCCATGGCGGAGCTGAGCTCCGCCTCCATTTTCCGGCCACTCCCGTTATCGACCGCCGCCAGGATCACCTCCATCTCCTTCCCCTCCGCTCCATCATCACGTCGCACCCTTCCAGATCCCTCGATCTCGCTCAGATCGAGCCATCGAGCTCTCCTCTCCGCCGCTCGCCGGAGCTCTTCACCCGAACCACTTTTCGCCTCATCTGAACCATCGGACCCCACCGTTTTGTTCGCCTGGATTTTGTGCGCTTAACCTTGCAGGTCTGAGCCCAAGAGAAGGCTCAATCGACCTTCGACGACCCCAGGACCAGCCGCCCAGGCCACCTCCGCCGTTCGAGCACCTCCGGCCGCCTCCGTCTTGTCGGAGGCCACCAGCTGACGCGGAAGGGCCCCAGGATCATTTTGCCTCTGATCCTAGGGCCGGAGCGGCCGTGTGTCGGCCGCAATCTCCGCCCGAAGTTCGCCGGGGAGGAGTTCTTCGTGAACCCCTCCCTGCCGTTGGATCGAAGGCCTGCTCCAGACGCGTCATCAGCCGTCCGATCACCTGCGCCTCCCCGTCGTCCGATCAAGCCTTGAAGATCTAATCTCAGCCGTCCGCGACGAAAGGGTATGCCCCGTCAGATGCTCGCCACGTGGACAAGTGGGTCGCCATCGACCGCTGGATCGCGCCCCGTGGGTATTTTGCATTTTTAACCCACGATTTTTGTATTTACTTTTTAGTCCAGTAACTTTTAGTTGTAGTTTAAAAAGTTCTGTAATATTTGCACGCAGACCCTCACGTTCTCACTATTTGCACTTCAGTCCACGCCACGTCACCTCACGTGACGGTGGCTTGTGACTTTTGGGTATTTTGCAAGTTAGGCCCAGAACTTTTGTGTATTTGCAATTTCGTCCCTGTGCGTAGGATATATAATATGTTTTTGGAAATTTTGCATGTATGACCAGCCGGTTTTCTTTAATTACAATTATGCCCCTGTGAATGGTGTTTCACGTGAGCTGTGCGTGTCTTTTTGGTGGAAATTACATCTGAGCCCCGGAATGTTTTCATAATTGCATTTATGCCCCTGCCAGGCTTAGGATTTTTGTATGCTTAGCTTATTTATTTAATACCTCCTTTAATTGCGAAAAATTCTTAAAAAATAGGGTTAAGCTCCTGTGTGCTTCTATCTTCACGCTATATTTTTAGTTTTGGATTTTATCTTATTTTCATATTTATTAAAAATCAAAAACATCTATTTTGTGCACTGTCTAGCTTAAGAAATCTATAAAAAAATATTAAAACTCCTCAGAAAAATCCCAAAAAAATATATTTTGTGTCTTTTAGTTTGTTTTAACTTCAAGCCAAAAATCATTAAAAAATACAAAACCAAACTCCTAAAAATTGCAAAACTCCAAAAACCTTTATAAAAATACTAAAAATTCCTCAAAAATCCTAAAAATATAATCTTGGTTTTCAAATTTTCCTTATTTTATTATCTTTAAGTGAAAATTAAATTGGAGAATTTTTGCTACTGATTTCTATTTTATTTCTCCATTTTAAGTTTCAGCCTTGCACTTTATTCACTGTTTGCTTTATTTTGCTAATTAAAAATACCAAAAACATTCTAAAAATTACCCAAAAATCACAAAAACAGTAAAAAAGTATAAAAAGACCAAAAAGACTTTATTTGCTTATTTTTGAGTATTTTTATCTATTTTTATAAATACTCTAGCTTGCATTTTATTACATTGCTTTTATATTCTATTATTTGAAAAAGAAAATAAAAAAACATAAAATATAAAATATAAAAATCAGAAAATTAAAAACCAAAATACAAAAATATAAAATTAAAAATTAAATAAAAAAATTTAAAATTAAAAACCCACAAAAATTCTAGATTGGCTAAGTTGCTTATTAGACCTAGGTTTGGATTTTTATCTATGCTCTACACCTTTGCTTCTTGAGTTCGACCCCTACTTGCTTACCATTGTACATCTTTAGTAGGGTATAATAAATTTTAATCCTTGCTGTTCATTCTCTGATTGATTGTGTGGGTTAATTGTTGAAGACCGAGGTGGTTTGAGTAGTCGCACCAGCGACAGTGAGTCTGACTTGTCAGACCACTATTTAGCGGCTCTCGCTCTCTCGCTTTTCACCCGGTGGATATCGCATCTTTTGTTCCATCCATTTTTTTCGGTCTTTTGAAAAGTCGTGTCAGTAGATCATTCATCATCCTAAGCATTATCTCAATCCATCTCCAGTCTTTAGATATCATTATTACCAAAAGAAGTGGTTTAATGTACCAGTATCGGCAATCCCCAAGAATGATTCTTGAGCCATCCTTGATGAAGTGGTCTTGCATCGTCCCGACTTAGTGCCCAAGATTTTTCAACAATCCATCTGGGTTGAGCTAAGTGTTAAGTACGAGGTTTCCAGTCAAGTCACTCTCTCAAGAGCCTTACGGATGATATGATGGGTTCTATTTAGGCATCTTCAATTAACTTATGAACATAGTTTTATGGAACCCAAAATATTAAGTCAAAATGATCTGAAGTATCTCCAATTCTGGTCCTCAATGGGTTCCTATGAAATTAGGTGTATTAAGGTCTATTCCAAGATCCAATCTTCAGACTTTATTTGGACTCGTTCAATTGTCTAAGTTATTTCGAAAAATGTGAAGGCTATGTACAATGCAAAGAAATATTTTTGTGATGCAAATTTCTTGTTTGGAATTTTTTAAGGATTTTTGAAAAAGGTTTTACAAATTTGTATGCATTTTTTTAAGAAGATTTTGTAAATGTTTTTGGTATTTTCTGATTTTACAAATTTTTACGTATTTTTTATCAGAATAAAAAGATTTAGAAAACAAAGATTTGTGCAAATATTTACAAGGGAGTGCTTCTTGTCATTTACAAGAATTGAGTTGAGGAATTTACACTCTGTATGTACAAGGCGTTAGTTATTATTTACAAGTTTATGTGCTAAGTTTTGTAAAAGAGTTTTATTTACTTGGATTATGTACATAGTCCTCAAAATAATTTGAAAAGATTTTCACAACATTTTGAAAGATTTATTTTGCAAACAAGTTTGTCAAATAATTTTTATAAACATTTACAAAAATTTGAAAATCATTTTGCAAAGATTTTTCAAATAGTATATATATATATATATATATAGATTTTTTAAAGTATTCTTGCAATCATCTTCCAAATCATTTGTACCTAATTTTTTAAACCATTTTATTTAAATAGAAAAAGAAAATTTTACAAACAAAACATTTTTACAAAGGTTGAACATATTTTGAAAATATTTTCGAAATAATTTTCAAAAGTTTTTTCAAAAAGATTTTACAACCATTTTTCAAACATTTGGAAAAACATTTTTACCTGATTTATTAATTGGTATATACAAAAAATTTCAATGTATGTTTTATACAAGTGTATAATTTACACTTAGTTAAATGAATTTTAGCCGTACTTAATGAAAATATGAAAGTAGGAGTTATGGCTAAAATATATACATAGTATATATTGACCCCCCTATAATTAGCGTAAGCTATGTCTTCATAGATCAAAGAAAAAAGGAGAACATAACTCGTATTAAGTACAGAAAAGTCTATACTACAATGAATCAATAAAGAATAAGAAGGCGACCAACCCCTCTATACTTAGGATCAATTAATCCTAAGTATAGCATATTGTATTCTACGTGCAAGGAGGGGCAAGGGTGGGAACGAATAAATGAATCATCGGCTCAGCCTATCTCCCCCTATACTTAGGGTAAAATACCCCTAAGTATAGACAGATTATCAAGAGTCGAAGAGACATGTGAGGGATCTACAAATGAATAATCCGAGGGCGCTCACCACCTATACTTAGGATGAAACATATCCTAAGTATAGCATAGATGAATGGGGTGAGCGCAACAGAAAAGAAAGAATTTGAAATATGCAAAATGAAAAGAAGAAAAGAAGAAAAAGATTAACTAATCAAAAAATATTTATGTGCCTCATCTGATTCTACTGATGTTGCGGCATGAACCTCATCATCATAGACCACCTTAATCGAACCTACCACAGACAAAAAGATATCATGTTCAAGATAAGGCTTAAGTAACTATCTGTTGATCACAAATGGTTGTGTGTCAGCTGACAAACCAAATATAACAATGCTTCCATTGTCACGCACATGCTTCACTATGAAAGATCCAGTCCATTTGATCTTCAACTTCCTTGGGAATAATTTGAGCTTTGCATCAAACAACCAAACCTTCTGACCCGGTTCGAAAGTCTTGCAGCGATGTGCGTGTCATGTCACTTATTAACCTTCTCCTTGTACATTAGGTTGTTGCTATATCCGTACTCCAAAGAATTCAAGAAGTCAATTCAGATCCAGCTTTCTATTCTTTCTTGGCTTCTTGGAATCCAAATTACAGACATTGATTGCCCACAAAGATTTGTGAATGAGTTCTACGGTCAAATGGCATGGCTTGACATACACCTTAGGGAGACATTCCTAATGGTGACTTGTACGCAATCCGATAGGCTCAAAGAATGGAATATAGGAGTTGTGACCAATTCTTCCTATCGGGGCGCACAAGTTTCCGCAAGATTGTCTTTATCTCTCTATTTGAACATTCGGCCAGGCCATTGGATTATGGGTGATGAATCCTCATTTCATCATCTTTATTCTATCATTTTGGCACCAAAAACCCTAGCAAATGCCTGTAAATAGCATTAAAATCATCATCTTAGCATTCATGCATGTGCATCATATTAGCGTATAAAATACTGTAATTAAAGCCAAAATTATAGAATAAATAAAGAAAAGAAAAAGAATAAAATATTGTAAATATTTTATGACCCAAAACCCCCGAGACCTAGGCATCTTGATGAATAGGTCAACAAGGAATAAAGTAGGGGGAGATAAGGTCAGAAATACAGAGAAAATACCTATACATTCTATTCATTCTTTATTCATTTTAAGACCTATTTTTGGTTCCACTTTTTATACATCAAATGAAGAAACTTTGTACATGAAAGTTGTAGATAATAAAATAAAGAAAAATACAAAATTAATTTCACAGAAAAACAATGTACAGATAAAAAGTTATGGTCTGAATAAAAATCCAGAATGCCAACTTCCCAGACCAGTATCTCACAACTGACAACTCTAAATGCAGCATACTCACCTTTAATTGTATATAGAATAAAATAATCTATCCAATGGTGGTGGTTTCGCATTTGGCGGAGCTACGGTTTGAAAGTTGAGTTTTGGACCCTCATTGTATACCTGTACTGAATAAAATATTCAATTTATTATTTATTTATTTATTATTTATGTATTTTTATATTTTTATAATGTTGTAAATATTACTTATAATAATTATGTACATTAAAATCAAAATAAAAATACAAAAGAAATACAAATAAAAATACTTGTATATATCAAATATATAGGTACCCTACCTATATGTATACCTATACTTTTTTATACTTATATTTTATTTAATATACAAAACACATCAATAAAATAAAATAAAAATATATTTATGTGTATAAAAGCATTTTATAATTTTATAAAATACTAAATAAAAATAATAACATTAAAATACATAAAATAAAAATAAAATGTTAAAACACATAGGTATTATACCTTTAAAGGGCTAAAAAGTGAACCTGTAAAAATAAGGCTCATAAAAATAATTAAAAATCATAATAAAATACTACATAAAATAACAAATATTTTTCATTTTATAATTATTATTTAATTCGACTTATTCCTATTTTTAAATGAATTAATTAAACAATAATCAGGGATTTTTCCTGGTTGGTCCACGTGGACCAATCAGGTTTCAGCCCCAGTTGACCTCGGTCAACCGGTCGTCCTAGCCCTGCAACCCTTGTCAGAGTCGCGTTTGACCCCTTTTCTCCATTTTTTCGAGGCTCCCTCTTGCATCAACGCATGAAAGGCCCTTCGCGGCTTTTGATTCTCGATCTATGGGCATGCCCGCCCTCGCGTTACCTTGGACGAAGGGCCACTGTAGCCACTGCTGGACCTCGTTCTTCCCCCACCGTCCGTCAACCCTTCAAAAGAGCACCTCCAACTTCGATTCGAACCTAATCCTTCTTCCGCCATTTTCACCCTCAAACCCCGAGTCCTTCGTGCTCCTGGTGACAACAGGCATCGAATCGAGCCTGGGTTCGAGGTATTTGGTGTAGAATCGAAGTGATTCGACCCTCGCCTGAGCTCCGCCGAGCTTCACAGCCTGTCGCCTCTGGTGAGTCTCTTCCTCTTTTCTCTTCGTTTTCTTGTAGCTGTAGCGTAGATTAGGTTAGATAAGTAGCAGCTTTGCTTGTCATTCGTCCATTCGCCGTGAATCGTAGATCGAAACCACGGCGGAGCTGAGCTCCGCCTCCCATTTCCGGCCACTCCAGTTGATTATCACCGCCCAAATCACCTCCATCCTTCTCCCCTTCACTCTATCGATCCGCTCCACCCATCATCTCACCTCTATCTCGCGCAGATCGAGACGCCGGGGCTCCCCTCTCCGCCGCTCGCCTGGAGCCCTTCGCCCGCACCACCAACCGCCTCATTCAACTCATCAGACCCCACCATTTTGCTTGTCTGGTTTTTGCGCACTTAACCCTGCAGGTACGAGCCCCAGAGAAGGCTCCATTGACCTTCATCGACTCCAGACGTCTCCGCCCAGGTCGCCTTCCTCGTCCGGCCACTCCACGCCTCCTCAGCCTCGCCGAAGGCCATCAGTTGACGCGGAAGGGCCCCAGGATCCTTTTGCCCTTGATCCGGGGGCCGGAGCGGTCGTGTGTCGGCCGCAGTCGTCGATCGAATCTCGCCGGGAGGTGTTCTTCGTGAACCTCCCCCTGCCGTTGGATCAGCCGCCACCTCCAGACGCGACGCCAGCCGTCCGATCGCCTGCTTCTCCCACCGTTGGATCGACCACCCATGATCTAATCTCAGCCGTCCAGGACGAAGGGGTATCAGCCGCTCGATGCTCGCCACGTGTCCAAGTGGAACTCCATCGGCCGCACGATCGGGAGCTTGGGTATTTTGCATCTTCAGCCCAAGCATTTTTGTTTTTACTTTTTAGTCCAGTAACTTTCGTTTGAAGTTTAAAAAGTTTTGTAATATTTGCACTTAGACCCTCACAGTTGCACTATTTGCACTTCGGTCCACGCCACGTCACCTCACGTGACTGGGGCGCGTGACTTTTGGGTATTTTGCAGTTTTGGCCCTGAACTTTTCGTTATTTGCAATTTTATCCCTGTGCGTAGTTAATATAATATGTTTTCGGAAATATTGCATGCATACCCTGCCGGCTTTTGATATTTGCAATTATACCCCTGTGAATGGTGTTTCACGTGTTCTGCGCGTGCTTCTTTGGTGAAAATTGCTGCTAAGCCCCTGGATGTCTCTATAATTATAATTATACCTCTGCTAGGCTTAGGATTTTTGTGTGCTTAGCCTATTTTTCTCACGCCTCATTTAATTGCAAAAAATTCTAAAAAAATAGGTTTAAGCTCCTGTTTGCTTCTACTTTTACGCCATATTTTTAGTTTTTAATTTTATTGTATTTTTATATTTATTAAAAATCAAAAACATGTTGTTTCAACACTGTCTAGCCTAGAAAATACCAAAAAAATATTAAAATACCTCCAAAAATTCCAAAAAAATCCCTAGTGTCTATTTTATCATATTTTATTGTCAATCCAAAAATCACTAAAAATCTCAAAAGAAAAACACTAAAAATTTAAAAACACTCTAAAACTTCAAAAAAAAAAATAAAATCAAAGAAAACTCCAAAAAAATACAAACTCAGTTTCTGTTTGCTCTAGATTTTATCCTCTTTATTTGAAAAATAGTGTGGACAAATTTTGTGGTGATTTTCTATTTTTAATTCTAGTTTTATCCCCAGCCAACAACTTTGTCACTGTTTTCTCTTATTTCAGTATTTAAAAATACCAAAAACACCTTGAAAAATACCCAAAAATCACAAAAACATTAAAAATCCTAAAAATATCAAAAACATTTTATTTCTGAATTTTTGGTTATTTTTGCTTATTTTTATAAATATTTTACCTTGTCTTTTATTCCATTGTTTTTATTTTCCAATATTCAAAAAGAAAAAAATTATAAATATAAAATTAAAAAAATTAGAAAAATAAAAAATCAAAATACAAAATTAAAAATTAAAAATTAAATAAAAAATTTAAAAATTAAAAACCCGCAAAAAAATCTAGATTGGCTAAGTGCCTTATTAGACCTAGGTTTGGATTTTTATCTATGCTTTACACCCTTGCTTCCCGAGTTCGACCCCTACTTGCTTGCCATTGTACATTTTTAGTAGGGTATAATAAATTTTAATCCTTGCTATTCATTCCTTGATTGATTGTGTGGGTTAATTGTTGAAGATCAAGGAGGCTTGAGTAGTCGCATCAGCGACAGTGAGTCTGAACTGTCAGACCACTATTTAGCGGCTCTCGCTTTTCTCGCTTTTCAAATGGCGCCGTTGCCGGGGAGCATCGGCTTGTAGAGTACCTTTTGGGTCTTTTATTTACTTAGCCATTTTCGATTACTTGTCTCTTGTGCATCATTTATTTGGAACTATCTGACATCTCTTTTGTCTTCTTGCGAGGGACCACTGACCGAGGAGGATCGCCTAGGGGATCCTGTGCAGCCTTGGGAGGAGGAGCCGGCTACTCTACCCTAGCCGGCAGGAGAGAGCAGGAGGGCTAGAGAGAGAGAGATAGTTGCTTTTCATTTTTCGTGAGAGAGTGATTTGTTTAAATTGTAATAATACATGACTTGGACACTTGAACCCTTCGGACCTAATTTCTGGGTGTTTGTTCATCCGGGGGCTCACCGCGGCTTTCTCGTGTTTTATTGACTGTCATTTTCCGGTTTTGTTTTCTTTTTTATTTCTTTTGTGGATTGAGCTCTTAGATTTATGTCCTGCTTGATTCGATTAGCCTAGGTCCAAATACCCTAATAACTCTTGCATGATCCTATAGTTCGTATTTAGACTTAGATTAATTAAGTAGTTGATCATTGGCTCTCGATCCGCGCGTCGCGAGCTCACTCCACACAAGCGCTTTCTCCTAACTCAAATGTGTTGAGCAGAGGAGGAGTGAGCCTAGACCGGACACTAGGATTAAGAGTTAGTGGTTAACTCGTGGTTCTTCACGCTAGCAGTTGCCTGTTTTAGGACGATTTCCGCATTGCATGACCGACATGTAGATTAGGTTTATAAATTTCTGCTTTGCATTCCTCATGGAGAGAGCTGGGATTCACTGTAAGTCTTCTCACTTTGCATTCATCATTTAGGCACAAAGGTGAGATTTCCATCTTGGTGCCGACTTGCATTGGCTTCTCCTGACTCTTTTCTCCCTCTGATTTTGGACAAAGTAGGATAAAGAAAATACAAAATTGTTAGGCGCTTGTTTGAATCTACTCAAAAGAAGCGATAACACAAAAAAATTAAAAAAAGGGACTGCTAAGAAAACTTGACCTAAATAAAATTGGTAATTGGACTCATTGATTGGGGAGAGTAACACCCTCACTTGTTTTTAGGTTGCATGGGAAGGTCTCCTTCCAAGTGAGGTGAGCGCTTCGTAAGGATTAGAGCCAAAAACCCAACTTGTGGCTGCCTTGTGTATCGCCTGGATTTCCGAAGTATTGGCGCTACTATCGTACGTAGTCGAGTAGGGCTTGGTCGTCATTGGTGACTCACTATTGTGTGAGCATCGGCCTTGTCCGAAGTACCGAGCATAGGCCACGCCTTCACGGGGGTGTCTGTCTCACCGGCTGCGTCCGAGTAGGATCTTGCACGCTCACGGGTGATTCCGTTGCAAGCGAGGTCCGAAGTATCGGTTTCGCCTATCGGCTTCCTCCCTCTATTTCTTTGGCTGAGTAGGGATCCAGGAAGGGTTACAAGGACCTTAAAAAGCGCAAGTTACAGGTTACACATGAGGAGGAC
The DNA here is from genome assembly GCA_037367405.1 of Ottelia alismoides. Lineage (NCBI taxonomy): Eukaryota > Viridiplantae > Streptophyta > Magnoliopsida > Alismatales > Hydrocharitaceae > Ottelia > Ottelia alismoides. Next base: position 1,015,176 of record JAZKJV010001734.1, read on the forward strand.
AAGTACGGGAATACTTTTCCGGCAGTACTCTTGCTCCTATAGGCGTAGCGCTCTAAGGACTCGTTGAAAGATAAAATCCTGAAATCAAGATAAAAATTACAAAGATAAAACCGAACCTTCACGGCTTCATGTGTTGAGTTGGTGAACTCCCTTGTCTTGTGTTTGGTTGCTAGTCGCATTTAGGTCAAAAATCACAAATATCGCGCCCTTGCGCAAATTTTGTCTTCCCTCCAGTTGACCCTTGCTCATTGTGAGCCTTCTACTGTTTTGCATTCCATTTGTTTCTTGTTGACCCCCGTATCTTTCATCCACATCGATCTCCCTCTTGATCTTCGAGATGGCGACGAATGGACAGTTTAGTCGAGGGCTCTGTCGGCACCCACATAAGTTCCATTCGCTCGCCCTCTCCAATAATCCAGGGCGATTCCCGAGAATCCGGTTCAAACCCTATGAACCGATCTCCAGACTCCCTGTCTTCTTCAATAAACCGGGACCACTCTCGTCCCGAACTCTGTCCGTTTTGGATGGCCATTGATTTTACTCCTTACACATCGCCATCCTTAACGAAGTTCTGTGTTGATCTTGACACAGACCGCATCTCTCTATCTGGTGCTGCAATTCAGACTGATCGGGGCATTCTACCATATGCAGACTTAGAGCCCGAGCTAGCCAACCCAGCAGAGTTAGAGATGGCAGGAGGAAGGGGAAAAGGACCACAGCCCCAGCAGGAGCCTGAAGCCAATACAGGGGAAGGACAATACACCACGCAGGGTGAGGTTAACAGTCAACTGCTGGCTTCCATTCAAGCCATTCAGCAGCAGTTGACTAATCATGCCCTGGCCCAGATAGCCTTCCAGGACATGCTGAACGATCTAAGGAGGAGGGCCGACGCGAGAGACGGCCGACGAGAGGATGATCCGAACTTTGATCCCAATTTCCATGAAGTCAATGATGAGTTTCCAGTGGGACCCGAATATGAAGCAGTAGAAGAAGATCCACCGCCGCCCAAGCCCACACTCAAGGAGACATACAACCCAGGCACAGGGCGCATCACTGAGTGGATTCAAATTCCACGGATGCATGCTCACTTCGAGCTAAAGCCGCAATTTCTGTCATTGCTTCCCACTTTTCATGGGAACACCACTGAAGAACCATATATTTTTCTCAAGAAGTTTGGCCGCATCTGTTCCACTGCTCACTATCCCGGAGTCCCCCTGGATGTGGTCAAGATGACCGCGTTCCCTTTCAGCCTTCAAGACAAGGCCCTTTACTGGGTCGACCATCTCGGGAAGGTCGTTACCACCTGGGAGGAATTGAAATCTGCCTTCCTCCATAAATTCTATCCTCTTGGGAGATTAAACCAGATGCGTGCCCGGATCTCCAGTTTCTGCCAGTAGCCCCACGAGACTATCCATGAAGCGTGGGAGAGATTCAAAGATCTCCAGGAAAAGTGCCCCCACCATGAAATACCAAAGACCAATCTCGTACAACATTTCTTTGGGGGCTATCATTTGAGAGCCAAAAGCTCGTAGATGCGGCTTGCGGCGGTTCGCATTTCAACAAGGACGAGGACGTTGTATGGAATGTCTTCGAAGAAATGGCTGAGGGAGAAGCATCCCAATCCTCGTCCAGAATCTACATGAAACCACCGACCGCCATCAGCAAGCCAGTTAACATGGCTTCTCACACCGAGGACAAGGATGAGAGCTCCAACCTGAGTATCATCGGGAGCCACTTGTCCAAAGTGGACATCATTGAGAAGAGGTCGCAGGACCTCGAAAAGCTGGCAGTCATAGAGAAGAGGACCCAAGGTCTGGAGAAGCTCGACCAGATTTACCAGCAGCTGGAGCAGCTTATCCCAGCGTTGAATGCAAACATGTGCAATGCTGTGTCTACCACTGCAGAGCCGAATACTGAGAAGAAGGAGCCTACAATGCAGCAAAACCCTCAGCCGACTCTACCGCAACCCCAGCCTGTCCAGCACGTGTACTACGTGCAGGTTCCGGAGCAGCCACCGCAGCCTCAGACACAGATGGTTGTATACCAACCAGAGCACCAGCCCACATACTCCGAGCAGTTCTCTCCACCCCCGCCACTGATCCAGGAGATCAATGGCGTCTGGAACAATGAAGCGCAGCTGACCCGTCCTCAGGGACACTCTCAGGGTCAGAACATGGGCAACCGGCCCTATCATCAACAGCAGCAGGGTGGGAGACCATTCTAGCAGCCTTACCAGTACCAGCCTCCCTCACACGGGAACACTTGGAGGCAGAATTACCAACATGGTCCTCAGCAGCCCGGATATCGTGGACAGGGATATCACCAGCAACCGGCTGCACAATACAATCAGCACAACTCGCAGTACCCCTCCAACCCCCCTCCTCAACAATTTTCACAAGGATACCAGTCACAATCTCAGCCGCAATACCAGCATTCTAGACCCCAGCAGGGGGAATCCTCTGAGATTGTACCGGTCAATCCAGCCCTGGCTTGTTTGGAGCAATTGATGAAGAACATGGCTGAGGTGAACCAGAAGATCGACGATCTGACGGCAGCCAAAACCGTCATACCAGCCCAGGTCGAAGCTAACCCTAACAATTTCCGACGCAAGGAGCAGGTAGCCGGCAGTGTCCAACCCGAATCAGGTGAAATTAATTGTTTTTTATCTAACGTTGTTACTCTTAGGAGCGGTAGGACACTCCAGCCATCGGCAACGACGAAGGGAAAGCACATTGCATCTGACGGGGAATCGTCAGTCCAACCAACACCAGGGCCAGCTAGTATTTTGGGAGCAGCACCAGCATCATGAAAACCACAAAAAATTGAAGAAAATCGAAAAACACAAAAAGATAGCAGCAACCTCGGTGGAAATCAGCCAGCATTGGAGACGCCTGCACCCGCATCTCAGCCAGTTCCTGACAAGAGGAGTACCGCACCTGTAGCGAGTCCAACGCCAGCACCTGAAGCCGAGCCCGTCATTTTTGGTCCGCAAATTGTAGATGAATCCATTCCTTTTTGTCATCTACCTGTAAAAAACGATATGAACACTATTTTGAATGATATTGGTGAAGAGTTTGTAAATATTCCTTTTCCTGAAGCAATGAAAAAACACAAAAAAATGAAAAATTTGAAAAGTGCTTTGTCTGATCCTGCTATCATAGAAATCATTCAGAATTTGGTATTGAATATGCCATTGATGAAAGCTCTTGAGTACATGCCAGCCGTGAAGAAAGGACTTAAAGAGGCATGTACAACCAAGCGCAGGCCAAACCCCCACAATTCCAGAAGCAAAGGTGGCAAGTCTGAAAACACATTCTCACAATGGCCACAGTTAACGCCATCAGCAACCTCTCGGATAAAAAGCCAGATATGGGAGCACCTCTTGTACGTTGCAAGATGTTTGATCAGGAATTCGAGCGAACACTTCTCTACAGTGGGTCATCTGTCAATTTAATGCCAGCCTCACTACTCACGGAGTTCAAGTTAGGACCGCTCAAGCCTACAAAGATGATTCTGCAGTTTGCAGATAAGTCAGTCAAGCGGCCTAGGGGCCTGTTGGAGGACGTGATCATCACGGTTCAGGGAAAGTCATTCCCGATCGATTTTGTGGTCTTAGATATGGACGTCCCAGCTCCGTCGCTCTTGACACCGATCATACTCAGAAGACCATTTCTGCGAACATCAAACGCAGTGGTGAATTATGGGACGGGAGAAATCACTTTTGGAGCTGGCAATGAAATTATCCGAGTTGAGACCCTGTCTGAAGGAACACCAACCGAGCAAACATCTACTCCATGTGCAAGAGTGATCGAGTACGCTGACGACTGTGACTTCCTAGCGGAAATTCAAGATACCAACCTATTCCTGGATGACAATGAGATCCATGAACTCCTCTGTCCAGAGGAGGAAGTGGAGACCGCAGTCGAATTCCTCTATATCAATCAAGATGAGGAACTTGCTGATGTACTACAAGAAACTGCTGTGGGAGTAATGTGCCTTCAGAACCAAGAGCTGAAGTCTGAAGAATCCTTGAATGAAGAAGAAATTATTGAGGAATTCTGTCAGGATCTGAGAGAAGAAACAGAGCAGAACCAGGTGGACACCGAACAATTGCATGAATCACCACCTACACTGATAGTTGAAGTCACCACGGAAGCAGCTCAGACCCCGCCGGAGCTAAAACCTTTGCCCTCCAACATGAAGTATGCCTTCCTTGCGGGAGAACCTAATATGCACCCGGTCATTATTAATGCCCATCTGACCGAAGACCAAGAATCTCGTCTGATGGAGGTTCTTGAATGCAACCGCAAGGCGATAGGCTGGCAAACTTCTGATCTCCATGGGATCAATCCGTCACTTTGCTCACACCGCATCTTTCTGGAAGAAGATTGCAGGCCCTCTCGAGAACTACAGAGAAGATTGAATCCGAACCTGCAGGAGGTTGTTATGAAAGAGATCCAGAAATGGTGCGATGCGGGATTTATCTATCCCATCTCCGACAGCAAATGGGTGAGCCCACTGCATGTTGTGCCCAAGAAATCAGGGATCACCATTGTCAAGAATGACAAAGGAGAGGAGATTTCCACCAGAGTACCCACTTCTTGGCGAGTGTGCGTGGATTACAGAAGACTTAACCTCGCCACCAAGAAGGACCACTTTCCTCTACCCTTCATCGACCAGATCTTGGAGAGATTGGCGGCGAAGGAATATTTCTGTTTCTTGGATGGGTACTCTGGGTATAATCAAGTTGCCATTGCTCCTGTCCTTTTGGCACATATGCTTTCAGACGGATGTCGTTCGGGCTTTGCAACGCCCCAGCCACATTTCAGAGGTGTATGCTTGCAGTTTTTGCCGATATGGTGGGCAGCTTTCTCGAGGTCTTCATGGACGATTTCTCGGTCTACGGGGATTCATTTGATAAATGTATGGACTATCTAGACCGAGTCCTACGGAGGTGCTGCGAAGTAAATCTTGTGCTCTCCTGGGAGAAGAGAAATTTCATGGTGACCGAAGGAATTGTGCTGGGTCATGTTGTTTCGAAACGTGGCATGGAGGTTGACCCAGTCAAGGTGGATGTAATTTCAAAACTTGAGCCACCTACAAATATCAAGCAAATCCGGTCATTCTTGGGCCATGTCGGATTTTACCGACGATTTATCAAAGATTTCAGCAAACTGGCCAGACCGTTGACTGAATTGCTCGACAAGGACAACGAATTCATTGTAGACGACCGTGTGCTCCTTGCCTTTAATCAGTTGAAAGAGCTCATCACGCATGCCCCTGTCCTACAGCCACCGATCTGGACTCAGCCTTTCGAGATTATGACCGACACGTCAGATTATGCCATCGGGGCTGTACTGGGACAGAGAAAAGATAATGTGCCATTTGCGATTCACTACGCTAGCCAAACGCTCGATGAGGCCCAGAGAAACTACACGGTCACTGAAAAGGAGCTGCTAGCGGTAGTTTTTGCTTTGGAAAAGTTCAGATCTTACCTCCTTGGGTCCAAAGTTATCATTTACACTGATCATTCGGCCATTCGGTATTTACAGCAGAAGAAGGACGCCAAACCACATCTCATCCGGTGGATCCTTCTCCTCCAGGAGTTTGACTTGGAAATCAGAGATAAACCTGGGGTAAAGAATGTAGTGGCCGATCATCTGTCAAGACTTCCTGAACCAGAGTCTCCTGTGCTGAACCTGCAGCCTATCACAGAGACCTTTCCAGATGAATCGATTCTGTCTGTCGCCTCACTTCCTTGGTATGCGGACATTGTGAATTATCTAGTTGCCAAGAAAATCCCACAGGACTGGCCTAAGTTGAAAATAGACAGATTTTTGTCTAAAATCCATTTTTACCAGTGGGAAGACCCGTATCTGTTTTGTGAGGGAGCAGATTGCATCTGGTGAAGATGTATTCCTCAGGAGGAAGTTCCAAGTGTCCTCGCTCTATGTCATGATCAAGATTCTGGAGGACACCATTCAGGCAAACGAACGACAGCAAAAGTTCTTCAAAGTGGCCTCTGGTGGCCTTCCTTATTCAAAGATGCAGATGAGTATGTCAAACGCTGTACTGACTGCCAAAAGATGGGCGGAACCATAGGAATGAGAGACACAATGCCTCTGAAATACATTCAGATCTCAGACGTCTTTGACGCATGGGGCATTGACTTCATGGGCCTGTTTCCCAACAGTCAGGGTTATGAATATATTCTGCTTGTTGTCGATTATGTCAGTCGATGGGTGGAGGCTATTCCCGCCCGAGCCACCGACAGTAGGACTGTCTGTCGATTCTTGAGAGATCACATCATAACACGGTTCGGGATTCCCAAAATTCTCATATCTGACGGGGGTAGTCATTTCATAAATAGAGAGGTGAAGAAGCTGACTCAAGAATTCTACATCGAGCATCGTGTTGCTTCACCCTACCACCCGCAGTCCAATAGCTTAGCTGAATGTTCAAACAGGGAGATCAAGACAATTCTACAGAAACTTGTGCGTCCGGATCGCAAGAACTGGTCTCAGCTGCTTGATTCCGTTCTTTGGGCTTACAGAACAGCGTACAAGTCACCCTTGGGAATGTCTCCCTACCGCCTGGTGTATGGCAAGCCATGTCATTTGCCCGTAGAACTTATTCACAAATCTCCATGGGCTATTAATATCTGTAATTTGGACTCCAAGCAAGCAGGAAAGAACAGAAAACTAGATCTGAACAGATTACTGGAATTCAGAGATTATGCATATGACAACAGCCTGATGTACAAGGAGAAGGTCAAAACATGGCATGACAAGCACATCCGCCACAAGTCCTTTGATCCAGGTCAGAAGGTATGGTTGTTCGATGCGAAATTAAAAATCTTTCTAGGCAAATTGAAGAGCAAATGGACCGGGCCGTTCATGGTTAGGCAGGTGCGTGACAACGGAAGTGTATTGATATCCAATCTGTCAGCTGACGTACAACCTTTTGTAGTCAATGGACAGCTTCTGAAGCCATACCTTGAACATGACACATTCATGGCCGTCGTTGACTCAATTCAAGTAATCTATGAGGATGAGCTGAATATCTCGAAAGAGGCAGAGGAAGGCAAAGCGCATCAAAACATTTTTGAATGATTTCCCTTTTCGTCTTTTCTTCTTTTCTTCTTTTCAATTTCTTTTATCTTATTCTACCGAATTGATGCCATCCCTTTCCATCACTGCTATACTAGGATGTACTTTATCCTAAGTATAGGGGGGATGCGCATCCCGAGTTGTTCATACCCGATCTCATCTCTTTTCTTCTTTTCTTCTTTTCTTCTTTTCCTATTCTATCTTCTTTATCTATCAAAAAGGTTCCGCCCTTGTAGACAGTTTTCCATGCTTAGGACGTACTTTGTCCTAAGTATAGGGGGGTGTGCACCCCGAGTTGTTCTATTCCTTGATCCTCTCCATTGTCTCCTCTTCTTGTCTATACTTAGGGATATCGTACCCTAAGTATAGGGGGAGACAATCTGAGTACGATCTGTTCATTCCCACCCTTGACCCTCCCTGCTTTCTGTAAAGTCTGCTATACTTAGGATTATTTGATCCTAAGTATAGGGGGGACGGTCAACTTCTCATTCGTTCATTCATCTCTGTATTCCTTTATTCTTTAGATTTCCCTATACTCAGTACGAGTATGTCTTCTCTTTTCTCTCTGATCTATGAGGACATAGCTCAAGCTAAGTATAAGGGGGTCGTATATACTGCGTATATACTTTAGCCATAACTCGTACTTTCATATTTTCCTAATAATATGGCTAATTATTCTTTAAAATTCATTAAATTTCTTAATAAAAAGATGTGGTTATTCCTCAAATTCTTTTTGTATTTAACTGATTAGTAAATCATGTGAAAATGTTTTTTGCAAAATGTTTGAAAAATAGTTTGAAAATCGTTGTGAACATCTATTGAAAACTATTTTGAAAATATTTTGTTACATGTTTTCAACCTGTGTAAAAATGTGTGGTTTGTAAAATGTATTTTCTTTGTGTGAAATAAAATGTTTGAAAAATGATTTGCAAATGGTTTGAAAAATGGTTGCAAAAATATTTTGAAAAACCTATATATACTGTTTGAAAGCCTTTGCAAAATGATTTTCAAATGTGTGTACATGTTTGTAAAATGTTTGTAAAAATTATTTTGGACTATAGTTTTCAAAAATTGTGTGAAAAGCTTGTGTCAAATAAGTTTGAGGAATACATACATCACACCAAAATTCACTATATCCATATGTATAAAATTAACCACTTACCCTTGTAAATTCTTAAAATCCACTTCTTGTATATACGAAGAAGCACTCCCGTGTACATAGTTTTAACCTAGATTTTAGCCAAAATCTTTTTTTTCCAAAAATCCTAAAAACATTTGCAAAACTAAAATCCAAAAAAAAACATCGAAAAATCTTTTTGAAAAATACAAAAAATGCATGCATCATATTTTCAAAAATCCATAAAAAGTTCAAAACTCTTGAAAATTGCATCACAAAAATATTTTCTGCATTGCATTGCATAGCATTCACATTTTTCGGATTGAGTTTGATAGTTGAACAAGTCTAAGTAAAATCTGGAGATTGGAGCTTGATGGGACCTTAAAATCTACCTAATAACAGGAACCTTATAGGAACTGGGTTTGAGGTACTTCAGGTCTAGTTGACTTAATTCTTTGAGGATCATGGGACTTGGTTCAATGGATTCTTGACTGCCTAAGTAGAGTATTTCGGAGCACACGCACGACTCTTGTTGATAATGACCTAACTTGGACACCTGCACCTTTCACATGGCTCAACTCAGTTGGAGTGGTAAGGGGATTGGATTTGCCGGTATGAGACGCACACAAGTGGAAACATTTGTCCTCCTCTAGGGAGGGAAGTGCACCCCAACACATCCAGTGATTAGGAAGTCTAAAGACAGGAGGCTGTGGGTTGCGATAAAGCTTCAAAAGAGGGATAGTCTACTGGCTCAAGAGGAAAAACTCCTTATGCAAATGCTGCTGTGAATAGTATTTCAAAAAAAAAAAGTTCAGGCATGTACAAAAAGCCTGCAAGTATGTACAAAGTCAATAAGCAAGCTTGACTTCCAAAGTCATATCATGTGAGCCTGCAGCAGGATGACTTGACTACACTGGTCTTGCATCCTAGGATAGGTAGCTACACTGGCTACCGTCCATTCTCCTCTTCACCCCCTCCTCTTGAGCTGGTTGCCACTTGAACTTAGAAGGGAATACCCCGCTCCTCGAGGATGGAGTTATTGGATTGGGGAATCATTGGGTTGTCGTACTGGAGAAGTCAGTTTCTTTGTCATTCTAGTTGGGGAGAGCCACCATCACTTACACTGTACGAGTCAGATTCATAGGCGTAAGAGTTTGCGTATGAGTTGAAGTATTTCTGACCTGGCTATTGAGGAGACTTGGACAGAGTTTTGGGATTCTCAGGGACTGTTGGATTTCAAACACAGTTCTCACTAAGGTTCCGCACGCACTAAAATTCCAAAGGTCCAACTTAAGCTCCAAACTTTGATTTGGTGAAGACAAGTTTGATAATCGAATAAAATCCAAGTTCTTCTTTTTCTTTTCTTTCTTTTTCTTTTTGCACTTATTGCATAAGTGTTTGCTAGGGACTAGCAAAGGTAAAGTATAGGGGGATGATGAATCCTCATTTCATCATCTTTATTCTATCATTTTGGCACCAAAAACCCTAGCAAATGCCTGTAAATAGCATTAAAATCATCATCTTAGCATTCATGCATGTGCATCATATTAGCGTATAAAATACTGTAATTAAAGCCAAAATTATAGAATAAATAAAGAAAAGAAAAAGAATAAAATATTGTAAATATTTTATGACCCAAAACCCCCGAGACCTAGGCATCTTGATGAATAGGTCGACAAGGAATAAAGTAGGGGGAGATAAGGTTAGAAATACAGAGAAAATACCTATACATTCTATTCATTCTTTATTCATTTTGGGACCTATTTTTGGTTCCACTTTTTATACATCAAATGAAGAAACTTTGTACATGAAAGTTGTAGATAATAAAATAAAGAAAAATACAAAATTGATTTCACAGAAAAACAATGTACAGATAAAAAGTTATGGTCTGAATAAAAATCCAGAATGCCAACTTCCCAGACCCGTATCTCACAACTGACAACTCCAAATGCAGCATACTCACCTTTAATTGTATATAGAATAAAATAATCTATCCAATGGTGGTGGTTTCGCATTTGGCGGAGCTACGGTTTGATAGTTGAGTTTTGGACCCTCATTGTATACTTGTACTGAATAAAATATTCAATTTATTATTTATTTATTTATTATTTATGTATTTTTATATTTTTATAATGTTGTAAATATTACTTATAATAATTATGTAAATTAAAATAAAAATAAAAATACAAAAGAAATACAAATAAAAATACTTGTATATATCAAATATATAGGTACCCTATCTATATGTATACCTATACTTTTTTATACTTATATTTTATTTAATATACAAAACACATCAATAAAATAAAATAAAAATATATTTATGTGTATAAAAGCATTTTATAATTTTGTAAAATACTAAATAAAAATAATAACATTAAAATACATAAAATAAAAATAAAATGTTAAAACACATAGGTATTATACCTATAAAGGGCTAAAAAGTGAACCTGTAAAAATAAGGCTCATAAAAATAATTAAAAATCATAATAAAATACTACATAAAATAACAAATATTTTTCATTTTATAATTATTATTTAATTCGACTTATTCCTATTTTTAAATGAATTAATTAAACAATAATCAGGGATTTTTCATGGTTGGTCCATGTGGACCAACCAGGTTTCAGCCCCAGTTGATCTCGGTCAACTGGTCGTCCTAGCCCTGCAACCCTTGTCAGAGTCGCGTTTGACCCCTTTTCTCCATTTTTTCGAGGCTCCCTCTTGCATCAACGCATGAAAGGCCCTTCACGACTTTTGATCCTCGATCTATGGGCATGCCCGCCCTCACGTTACCTTGGACGAAGGGCCACTGTAGCCACTGCTGGACCTCGTTCTTCCCCCACCGTCCGTCAACCCTTCAAAAGAGCACCTCCAACTTCGATTCGAACCTAATCCTTCTTCCGCCATTTTCACCCTCAAACCCCGAGTCCTTTGTGCTCCTGGTGACAGCAGGCATCGAATCGAGCATGGGTTCGAGGTATTTGGCGTAGAATCGAAGTGATTCGACCCTCGCCTGAGCTCCGCCGAGCTTCACAGCCCGTCGCATCTGGTGAGTCTCTTCCTCTTTTCTCTTCGTTTTCTTGTAGCTGTAGCGTAGATTAGGTTAGATAAGTAGCAGCTTTGCTTGTCGTTCGTCCATTCGCCGTGAATCGTAGATCGAAACCACGACGGAGCTGAGCTCCGCCTCCCATTTCCGGCCACTCCATTTGATTATCCCCGCCCAAATCACCTCCATCCTTCTCCCCTTCACTCTGTCGATCCGCTCCACCCATGATCTCACCTCGATCTCGCTCAGATCGAGACGCCGGGGCTCCCCTCTCCGCCGCTCGCCGGAGCCCTTCGCCCGCACCACCAACCGCCTCATTCAACCCATCAGACCCCACCATTTTGCTTGTCTGGTTTTTGCGCACTTAACCCTGCAGGTCCGAGGCCCAGAGAAGGCTCCATCGACCTTCATCGACTCCAGACGTCTCCGCCCAGGTCGTCTTCGTCGTCCGGCCACTCCATGCCTCCTCAGCCTCACCGGAGGCCATCAGTTGACGCGGAAGGGCCCCAGGATCCTTTTGCCCTTGATCCGGGGGCCGGAGCGGCCGTGTGTCGGCCGCAGTCGTCGACCGAATCTCGCCGGGGAGGTGTTCTTTGTGAACCTCCCCCTGCCGTTGGATCAGCCGCCACCTCCAGACGCGACGCCAGCCGTCCGATCGCCTGCTGCTCCCGCCGTTGGATCGACCACCCATGATCTAATCTCAGCCATCCAGGACGAAGGGGTATCAGCCGCTCGATGCTCGCCACGTGTCCAAGTGGAACTCCATCGGCCGCACGATCGGGAGCTTGGGTATTTTGCATCTTCAGCCCAAGCATTTTTGTTTTTACTTTTTAGTCCAGTAACTTTCGTTTGAAGTTTAAAAAGTTTTGTAATATTTGCACTTAGACCCTCACAGTTGCACTATTTGCACTTCGGTCCATGCCATGTCACCTCACGTGACTGGGGCGCATGACTTTTGGGTATTTTGCAGTTTTGGCCCTGAACTTTTCGTTATTTGCAATTTTATCCCTGTGCGTAGTTAATATAATATGTTTTCGGAAATATTGCATGCATTCCCTGCCAGCTTTTGATATTTGCAATTATACCCCTGTGAATGGTGTTTCACGTGTTCTGCGCGTGCTTCTTTGGTGAAAATTGCTGCTAAGCCCCTGAATGTCTCTATAATTATAATTATACCCCTGTCAGGCTTAGGATTTTTGTGTGCTTAGCCTATTTTTCTCACGCCTCATTTAATTGCCAAAAGTTCTAAAAAAATAGGTTTAAGCTCCTGTTTGCTTCTACTTTTACGCCATATTTTTAGTTTTTAATTTTATTGTATTTTTATATTTATTAAAAATCAAAAACATGTTGTTTCAGTACTGTCTACCCTAGAAAATACCAAAAAAATATTAAAATACCTCCAAAAATTCCAAAAAAAATCCCTAGTGTCTATTTTATCATATTTTAGTGTCAGTCCAAAAATCACTAAAAATCTCAAAAGAAAAACACTAAAAATTTAAAAACACTCTAAAACTTCAAAAAAAATATAAAATCAAGGAAAACTCCAAAAAAATACAAACTCAGTTTCTGTTTGCTATAGATTTTATCCTCTTTATTTGAAAAATAGTATGGACAAATTTTGTGGCAATTTTCTATTTTTAATTCCAGTTTTATCCCCAGCCAGCAACTTTGTCACTGTTTTCTCTTATTTTAGTATTTAAAAATACCAAAAACACCTTGAAAAATACCCAAAAATCACAAAAACAGTAAAAAAATCCTAAAAATATCAAAAACATTTTATTTCTGAATTTTTGGTTATTTTTGCTTATTTTTATAAATATTTTACCTTGTCTTTTATTCCATTGTTTTTATTTTCCAATACTCAAAAAGAAAAAAATTATAAATATAAAATTATAAAAATCAGAAAATTAAAAATCAAAATACAAAATTAAAAATTAAAAATTAAATAAAAAATTTAAAAATTAAAAACCCACAAAAAATCTAGATTGGCTAAGTGGCTTATTAGACCTAGGTTTGGATTTTTATCTATGCTTTACACCCTTGCTTCCTGAGTTCGACCCCTACTTGCTTGCCATTGTACATTTTTAGTAGGGTATAATAAATTTTAATCCTTGCTATTCATTCCTTGATTGATTGTGTGGGTAAATTGTTGAAGATCGAGGAGGCTTGAGTAGTCGCATCAGCGACAGTGAGTCTGACTTGTCAGACCACTATTTAGCGGCTCTCGCTTGTCTCGCTTTTCAATGGGTGGTATGGAGAGGCGACACACTGTTCAATGCAGAATTCCTGTATCAGCTTCTTCACCTCTCTGTTAATGAAATGGCTACCCCCATCTGATATAATAATTTTGGGGATCCGAACCTTGCAATGATGTTTTCCCCCATGAACCGACAGATGGTGAGACTGTCGGCACCTCGGGTTGGGATAGCCTCCACCCAACGATTCACATAGTCGACAACAAGCAGAATATACTCAAAACCCTGATTGTTGGGGAATGAGCCCGTGAAGTCAATGCCCCATGCATTAAACACATCTGAGATTTGAATGTACTTTAGAGGCATTGTGTCTCTCATTCCAATAGTACAACCCAATCTCTGATAGTCGGTGTAATGTTTGACAAAGTCTTCTGCATTCTTCTCCTAGATTGATGTTGATGAATATCTATTTCATCACATTTATTCTATCATGTTGACCATAAAAACCCTAGCTAATGCATGTAAATAGATTTAATTTGTACATGTTAACATCCATTATTTATCATGTCTCTTATGTATAAAATACTATTTTTAATGCCAAAACTATAGAATAAAAAAAGAAAAAGAATAAAATACCAAAGATGAATTATGACCCCGAACCCCGAGACCAAGATAAGAATTGATTTGGTCGACAAGAGATAAAGTAGGGGGAGGATAAGGGCCAAAATAACAATAAAAAGTCAATTATTTTATTCATCAATAAGGTACTTTTGGGACCTATTTTATTCTTTATTATTTTTTCATCAAATAAAAAAACTTTATACATATAAGTTGTAGATAATAATGTATAGAAAAATACAAAATGGAGTTTGCATAAAAACAATATAAAGTATATATTTTATACCCAAAATAAAAAGCAAAAACTCAAACTTCACAGACCCATATCTCCTAAATAAAAAGTCAAAATGCATCAAAATCACCTTTAGTTATATACAACTTTTAATTAGCTATTTAATAAAGGTAGTTTACTTAATTTGGAGCTAATATGTAAAAGTTAGGTTTTGAATGCTTATTATGTAAAATACCTTATTAAAATATTTATTTTATTCTTTATTATTCTTTTTACAATTTTATATTTGTATAATTTTGTAAACATTACTTACAATATATGTACACATCTAGAATAAAATAAAACTATAAAGAAAACACAAAATAAAATAAATATACAAAATACATGGACAAAATACCTATACTTATACCTATATAATTTATACCTCTATGTATTTAAACATACAAATAATATCAGAAAAATATAATAAAAATATGTTTATATGCTTAAAAATAAGTTATAAAGATATAAAACAAGAAAATAAAATAATAAAATACAAAAATACAAAATAAAAATAAAATATACAAAACATAGACAAATATACCTATAAATATACCTTTATAAAGTAACTTGTAATAAATAAATCCAAAAAATAAATAAAAGTAACATTAAAATACTTTATAAAATAATAAACATTTTTAATTTATAATTAAAAAATTAATAAATTCATTTACTATTTTTAGTTAATTATTTTCGAATAAAAGTCCCTATTTTGTCGCTACTTGGGCTAACATGGCCCAATCGCGTGGCTCCTTTTGCTGACCTCTGGTCAACTACCTCCCCAAGTGGTCTAACTTGACACAGATGGCATCTCTGTAATTTTGCGCCCTTTTTCCTAGACTTCTCGTCACTCAAATCTGAAAGGATCTTTCACCAAACACTTCTCTGATCATACCTAATCCACGCCATACCCTATAAACCCTTGTATGCATCATCGATTCATCCCAAATCCTAGGACAATAAGGATCCCTAACCATGTCTATAAATAAAACCCCAGCTCTGTCCTTCACTTTTTGATCCCCCTTTGAGGCTCGTCTAGTGTCTTGGCATGTGTGTCGAAGCCCCATGTGACAACTGAGGGTTTCTCCATGCTCGGAGATGGTGTAGCAAGGAATAGGCAGCGATCCACGGTAGAGCTCTAGCCTACCCTGCTCCCTGCTTCATCGCAGGTATAAGAGTCGTACTTTCATAATTCTTAGGTAGTTGTAGTTTGTATCTTTTCTTTGTCGCATTCATATTAGTGTTTTGATTAGATATTTTAGCCTAAATTAGCTTATGTTCTTCACCGGAGCTTTAGAGCTCCGACTAGTGTTTTACCGCCCATAAAAAGCAGTTCCGACCCTCATCGCATGCCTATCCTTATCCTTGTATTTCTCCATCTGATTCCCCCATCAGGCACACCTGATCCATTGTGGATCAATGAATCGAGGGTCCTTCGCTACCTTTCACCAGACCCTCTCCGCTCACATCACCCATTGCGCATCCTATCTTCATTCTTGATCGAGGCAACTTGCCTCGAGCCACTCATCCTTTTCGTGCAGGTGCCGATGCTTGAAGGACCCATCTGGGATGACTTTGAGGTTCTTGCACCCCTCTAGGAACAATTGATCTCTAATGCTCGACCAATGAGCTCCGAACCCTTTTGGCATCTCCAATCATCGTGGAACACCATCAGTGAGCCTTCAAGCACTTCAGTGGTGGGATTGGTGGTCGAAGGAAGCTGCTAGGTCCGATCGAAAGAGCTCCGGGGAAACCCCCTTCCATATTCTTCCTGATGTACTAGGAGCCATTCGATTTGGAGTTTTTCTTCGCATGGAGCAGTGGATGTCGGATCATCGAGAGCCACAGTCGTCAGATCGCTTCCCGCGATCTAATCACAAGCGCCCCGCCTAGAACCATGACACACTGTTAGATTGCTGCCACATGCATATAGGAGGTGCATCACACCGTCCATCTCCGCGCTGGGGTAAATTGCACAACTCAACCTACTATTTTTGTATTTCTTATTTAGTCATGTATATAATTTATACGATGTTAATAATGTGGAAAATCTGCATAGTGGCCCCTGAATTTATTATAATTTGCACATGGGTCTATGTCAGGTCACCTCACGTGCCGTCCCATGTGAGGTGACCATTTTGCGAAGATACCCCTGATAGTTTGTGTATTTATTTTTAATCCAATAAATTTTAATATACGTTGTAGATTTCAGGGAAAATTACATGCAAAACCTTGATGTTTATTTTATTTACAAAAATGCCCGTCCTAGTTCATATATTTTGGTGTTTGAATTTCATTTATTAAAAATAGCACCCATGCTCTAAAAATTATGCAAAAATAGGGTTAGATGCTTGATAGCATGTATTTTCACGATACATATTCATTTTGGCATATTGGGCATTCTAACTAATTATTAAAATTCATATGAGCATGTTTTTGTCCCTGTTTGACTTAAAAAATACCAAAAATAGAAAGAAAAAACATTTTGAAAATTCCAAAAAAACCATATTTGTGTATTTTACTAGTTTGTAGTTCCAAACCAAAATCCTTAAAATAGAAAAAGGAATTGGACTAAAAATTTAAAAGATCTAAAATCCAATAAAAAATGTGAAAAATCACCAAAAATCCCAAAAATATTTATTTCTATCTCTGATTTTTTATATTAATATCTATCTATTAAAAATGCTTTGGGTGGAATTTAGGACTTTATTTGCTATTTTTAATCTTCATTTCAATTTGGCCTGTTTATTTATTTCATGTTTAGAATATTTTTGACTTTAAAAATCCATAATAGCAAAAATCCATAAAAAACACAAAAATAGTAAAAAATTATTTAAAACCTAAAAATATTTAATTATGTAATTTTTATTTATTTTGAGTAGTATTTATATCTATATTATTCTATATTGTATATATAGACGGATATATTATTATTATATCATTTATAAAAGAAAATGGAAAAAAATCAAATTAAAAAAAGAGATAAAATTAAAAACAATCTTAGGTTGCTTGGCTTGCTCTCTATGGTTCGACCTCTACATGCTTGCTTGTTATACATTTTGTATTGTAGAGAATAATAAATTTTGACTCCACACTTTTGTTATTCCTTGATTAATTGATATTGTGGGTTAATTGTTGATTGGTCGAGATTTTGTGAGCGGTCACCGCATCGACTAGATTTCTCGCCTTGTGAGATTTTTAGATCCTCGCTAGATCCTCTTCATCTGGTGTCCTCCTAATTTTCTAGCATGGCAATGCTGGAGGACACTTCAGACTTCCTCCTGAGGAATGCACCTCCTCCAGATGCAATAGGCCCCCTCACGAAAGATATAAGGATCCTCCCACTTATAGAAATGAATTTCCGATAGAAATTTATCGACTTTCAGCTTCATCTATACTTGTGGAGTTGTCTTGGATACAAGATAATTCACAATATCAGCTAACCAGGGCAGCGAGGTGACTGCCAGAATGGCTTCATGTAGGAAAGTTTCCTTAATAGGTGATGAATCATTCATCACTCTTTATTCTTATATTTTAGCTACAAAAACCTTTGCAAATGCATATGTATATTTGTAAATATAAATAATTACCAAAAGCATGCATAGTGTAAAAAGTAATAATTAGCATGTTTTTGTGCAAAAATAAAAGAATAAAGATCAAAAAGAAAAAGAGGGAAATATTTAGAATAAATATTGAGCAACCTAACCCAAGGGAGGGCTCAGCACGGGCCTGACCGCATAAAAGCCAAAGTAGAGGGAGATAGGGGCTCATGTGTGTAAATATATTTGTAAATATAATAAAAGTATTTCCTCCAAAAAGAAAATAAAATGGCTTGTAAATACTTGTATATATTTATAAATATAAAATCAAGATAAAAATAGAAAAATCAAAAAGAAAACAAAAATAGATCACTTGTGCATAATCACCTTGTACATAGCTCCTTTATCTATATTTATTTCATTTTATAAAAAAATAAAAGTAATCTCCAAAAATTTTGTAAATATTTTATCTTTTATGTTGTAAATAAATAAAATGAAAACAATTAAAACAAAAACAAAATAAAAAGAACAAAATTAAAAACCCAAAAATACATTGTAAATATACCATGTATATATATGCACATATGTATTTATTTCACTATTGTATTTAAATAATAAAAATAAAATAAAAATATCTTTTTATTCCTTATTTTATGATATAAATAAATAAAATATAAAAGGGGAATAAAAATGTATAAAAATAACAAATTAAAAATCTAAAATCAAAACCATATATTTTACATATACCTATATATAGCTATATAATATAAATACCTTTTTTATTTTTGAAAAATTAATTAAAAATCACAAAAAAATAGAAAATATTAAAATAAAAATATTTCATGTTTTGAGTTTTTATAAAATAAGCTATTTGCTATTTTTAATCTAATTCCTAAATCTTTTCCAGGTGGCAGCCTCCCATTGGTCTAGGGGGGTTGTTGACCGCCCGGTCAACTCCCCCCCAGGACCACCTCTCACGGGTTTTAGGCGGGTGACCCAACTTCTCCCTATTTTTGTGCCTAAACCCGACCACCTTGCACATAAACCCAGGGTCCTAATCACCCTCTTGTGATCCGGGAACCTCGCCCGACATTGATCCTAGGGATCTGTGCTCCATAGAGTCGGACCCAAGCCATCTTTCCCGGACCTGCACCCATACATAAGCCGAGCTCCGCCACCCTATTGCGCATCTTTTGGCTCACTTGTTCACCACCCAGGGACCTCCACCGGCTTGGCGAGAGTGACAGCTTGCTCCAGCAGGTGTCGCAGCGAGGAGGGAGCAAGGGACCACTGATCCGGCGGGATAGCTCCGCCGTGCTCTGCCCAGAGCAGGAGCCAGAGCCTCAGACGTCGACGCTCCTCGAGGCAAGGACCCAGAGCTGCCCAAGCTCGCCCACAGTCGACTCGACCACCCAGGTAGCCTAGATCCTTCTTCTTGTTCTCTGATTTCGATTTTCCCCCAAATCGCGCCGCCGTCGACTTTCGCCGATTCCGACCATCTCCCCCTCCCATTCGACCATCGGAATCCATCATAACCTCCGCCTTCCTCCCACGCACGTTCTCCGCACCCCCGTTCAACCCAACTCGCACAGGAGCTGGGGATTCGAGCTCCTCCGTCCACCCCCTTGTCAGAGTTCGACCACTTCGCCTCCCCGACCACTTTCACCATGCCTAACAGGGTCGAGGCAGTTTGCCCTCGACCCGTGAGTTTGCTGGCACACTTTGCAGGTTCATCCAAGCCCATCTGAGGGCTTGGACGATTTGATCTAGCTGCTCTGCCTCCGCCGACCTCGCCGGAGCTCCCCAGGGCTCTGTTGGGTCATCGGAGGCCTCCATTAGACGCGGAGGGCCCGCTGCTACCTTCTCCGATCTTCAGCGAGCTTCCAGGAGGAGACCAGCGCCGTCACGAGCTCGATGAAGTTCGCCGGAGCCCAGTTCTTCCTCCATCCTTCTCCGCCGTCCGATCAGCCTCCGAGCTCCAGTTTCGATCTGAGCCGTCCAATCCAGGAGCAGCAGCTACCGCACGATCTCCAGGAGGATTGATCCGCACCGTCCGATGGCCAGAGTTTAGCTGCCACACTTCTCCACCGTCCGATCTCCACGTGGCGACGCCTGGACCATTCGATCCGCACGAGGGCTTCCTTCGTTGGGCGCCACCCACTCCCAGCCGTCCATCTACCCACGTGGCGCCCATCCATCGGTCGACTTAATAAAGGGTAATTTACCCTTAGGCCCTTCTCTTTAGTTTATTTAGCGTTTAGTCCTGTAAATATTTTTAGAGTTTTATTTGCGTTGGTACATTTGCACTGTGGTCCCTGAGTTTTATTTTATTCGCACATATGCCCCTGTTTGTAGTGTAGCACGTGCATCGACACGTGCCTTTTGGGATATTTTGCATATTTAGCCCTGTTGTTCTGCCATGTTATGGAATGAAAGAATACTTTTGGATAATTGCATATATGCCCCTGTGAGTTATTTTTATATGCATGTGCGTGATATTTGTGGGTAAATTACAAACAAGTCCTCGGACTTTTGGTACCTGTTACCAAATAGCCCCAGAACTTTGTTTTCTTTGCATATAGGTCCCTGAGTGCCCCAGGCACGCGTTGCACGCGTGTTTTCTTGGGAATTTTGCACCGGGCCCCCCAGAACTCTTGGAAATTACGTACAGGTCCCTGTACACTCTACCTTGGTTTTCTTTTTGAATAAAATATCAAATCAACTCCAAATTCCATGAAAATTGGACACATGGCTCCTGCCATGTTGTAAAAGTTTCTAGAATTTTTGGGGAAATTTTTTATTTTATTTCTATTTTTAAAAATTTAAAAACAACCATTTTTGTTACTGTTTGTTTTGGAAAATCATAAAAAATATTAAAACCTATCCAAAAATTAAAAAAAATTAGCTACTGTTTCTTTTGTTGTGTTTGATTTTCTGGCCAATTTTGGCTATTTTTCATTATATAAAACTTATAAAAATTGAAAAACACCAAAAAACTCCTAAAAATTCTAATAAATAATTTAAAAACCCAAAAATAATAATTAAGGTGCCAAAATTTTCCTTGTTTCTTTCTCTTTACAGGAAAATTCCCTCCAGGCTTATTGGGGACTTTTAGATATTTTATCTAAGTCCCTCAAGCTCGGCTGGACAGTACCTTTACTTTCTTACCTTGTTTCATTTTTAGAAAATTAAATAAAAATCAGAAAGATCTCAAAAATTCACTAAAAACAGTCAAAAGTATAAAATACACAAAAACATTTTTATTTGAATTTTCGGTTGATATTTGAGTGTTTAAATAAATTGTTGAATTGCCTTGCTTTCTTATCTTCCTTATTTTCTTAATACATTAAAAATCCAAAAAAATATAAAAAGACTAAAAATCCACCAAAAACACTTTTTATTTTATTTTAATTTCTTTTTGACTACTTCGTAGGCTGCGAGGCCATTACGTGCTCCTTGTGTTCGACCCTGGTCGCTATACCAGGTTAAAATAATAGCAAGACCGCATTTTGAGTTGTTTTTATATTATTTGGTGGTCTCTTTTTCTCGATTGACTCCCCGAGTGATTGAGGTCGCAACGATCGCTTGAGATACACCTGATTTACCTCGCTCGCTCGGTTTTTGTGGTCATCAGAATGGCGACGTTGCCGGGGAGCACGGCTTAGTAGTTTTTCTTCTTATTTTTCATTTTCTTTTCATTTTCTTTTTCGCGACTTTCCGCGGCTCTTTCTGAGTCCGCGGCTTTTTGCGGCTTCTTATTTTTTTCATTTATTTTTGCTTTATTTTGTTTTATTTTATTTCCTTTTATTTTTGTTTTTGTTTGATTTTTGTTTGTTTATTTTATTTGACATTTCTGCACATATACCCTTGTCTTTTATTTTCTGTTCATATTTGATTATTTTATTGGTCTAACCACTTGTTTCTTTCTTGCGAGGGCCCGAGGACTGAGGCAGCTGCTTTTGAGGAGCCGGCGCAACCGCGGAACTTGGAGGCGGCTCCCTTCTGCACGGAGCTGCAGGAGAGAGCGGGAGAGGAGCTGAGTGAAAGAGAGTAGCTTAGTTTTCTTTTAGCACATTTTATTTGTATTGTAATAATACAGGGACACTTGCTGAACTTGAACTTCTTTCTTGGGTCTGTTTCGTCGAGCACCGGTGTGCTCGGGGGACCCAGTAGCTAGCTCAGATTTTTCGCGGCTTTTTCATGGCTTTGGTTTTTCTTGCTGTCTTTTACGGTTTTACGTGGTTTTTATCGAGCCCCTAGACTTAGGATTTTCTGCTTGACTGTGCCGTAATTAGTAGGATCCCCACACCTAATTGATTGCCTGTTCCTATAGTGCGATTAATTGGACCTACTAATAACTCACTAATAAAAATAACTGACTCATCCCCTTCGTAGCCTACGTGCCGTAGCCTGCCCTGCCAAGCGCTGCTCCTAAACCCGATGTGTCGGGAGGAGGAGGGGTAGACCGAGACCGGACCTTTGGCTTGAAGGATCGGTGACCAGTTAGACGGTTCTTCGAGTAGAATTGCCTGTTTAGGACTCGGTTTTCACCGCTGCACCATATAGGTAGTTTACTTTCTGTATTTACATTTCTGCGCGGATCACTTACATGTAGAGTGTTGGAGATAGGTACGCATTTCTATCTCTGCATGCATCATTGATTTCATCGCGCATCGGCTTTTTCGTCTTCCCCCCCTTGTTTTTGACTAAATAACCAGGAGAACTGAAAAATTTGTTAGGCCTTTTGTTTTTATTGAAAAAGATTAAAAAGAAAAACAATAAAATTGGGACTGCTAAAACTATTGACCCTAAAAGACACTTGACCAAAAATTTGTCTTGGGGAGAGCAACCCCCTCATTGTTTGGTTTGATTGTGCGAGAGAGTGACCCGTTCACTAGGTAGAGCCCTCCGGTGTTATTCCTGACTGACTACCGACTCTTCCGTGCGGGCCAGTCGGTTGGGGTAGCATCGGGTATCCCAACAGGTCACGTAATCGCTCTGATAGACTGTTTGTTCACCATAATAAAATTTGACAAGATAATCCGACCGAGCCGTTACGTTCTTCAGCTCGTGTTGCGTTGGTGAACTGAGGGGTTTGTATTCTGATCATAGTTTCTCCAGATCCCATCCGCACTACTCGCCAGATCACGATGATGGGTAGACGATCCCTTAGGCAGCCTCTGGCTGCACCGCTTTCGGGCGCGTCTACCCGATCATCTAGGTTGGCCTGCGAGAGCCGAGATCAGCTCTCCGAGCCCGAGTACGATTCCGCCCTGTTCCCCCTCGACCCCCTTTCTTTTGGTTCCGAGAGACATGAGCCAGAGGAGAGATTGGCAGATTTATCAGCACCTGAGTTTGGCTCATTTGATTTTGCAGACGCCATGGTCGGCAGTTCAGACGATCGCTCCCGAGGTCCACAGCCTAAGCATTTTGTGCTGGACCAGGGTGCGATCAACTCCACCCTGATCGCCTCCTTAGAGACCGTTCAGCAGCAGTTGAGGGATCAGGGAGAATTCATGCTCGATATGAGGAGAGAGATGGAGCAGATGAGAGCAGAGAGAGCAGAGCGAGAGCAGAGGAGAGACGGGCCGAGGATCCCAGACGATGCAGCCGCAGCAGCCGCAGCAGCCGCCGCCGCAGCGGCAGCCGCCGCGGTAGGCGGAGGAGAGCCACCGAGACTTATGCGGGAGTTGCACAACCCCGGATCGACACTGATGCACCACTGGGTCGTACTTCCAGCTATCGTGGGGGAATTCAAGTTCCCCCCGAATACCTTGCAGTTACTCCCCCGCTTCCACGGACTCGCTACTGAGGAGCCCCATCTTCACCTTCAAGAGTTCCTCATGATCTGCAGTACTGTCCACGATCGTCAGGTGGACCAGGATACGATTCAGATGATCGCCTTCCCCTTTTCATTGGCAGACAGAGCAACCACCTGGCTGAAGCATTTGGGGAAGTTTGTTTACACTTGGGAGCAGCTCCGCACCGAGTACTTACACAAGTACTATCCACTCGGGTGGACCAATGCAGCGAGAGCCCTCATCAGCAACTTCTCCATGCTCCCCAACGAGCAATTTCACGAGGCATGGGAGAGGTTCCGTGAGCTGACTGATCGATGCCCGCACCACGACATTTCGAAGCCCAACCTTGTGCAGAGCTTTTTCAGCGGGCTGACACCAGAGCTCCAGGGCTTGGTGAACGCTTCCTGTGGCAGGTCTTACTTCGCCAAGGATCACGACCAGGTCTGGGCCATCTACGAGGAGAGGGTTGATGAATCCACATTTCATCATCTTTATTCTATCATTTTGGCACCAAAAACCCTAGCAAATGCCTGTAAATAGCATTAAAATCATCATCTTAGCATTCATGCATGTGCATCTAAACAGTGTGTAAATTACTGTAATTAAGGCCAAAATTATAGAATAAATAAAGAAAAGAAAAAGAATAAAATATGGTAAATATTTTATGACCCAAAACCCCCGAGACCTAAGCATCTTGATGGATAGGTCGACAAGGAACAAAGTAGGGGGAGATAAGGTCAAAAACACAGTCCAAATACCTATACATTCTATTCATTTCTTATTCATTTTTGGGACCTATTTTTGGTTCCACTTTTTATACATCAAATAAAGAAACTTTGTACATGAAAGTTATAGCTAATTGTATAAAGAAAAATACAAAATTGATTTCGCATAAAAATCATGTACAGACAAAAAGATATGGCCTGAATAAGAATCCAAAATCCCAACTTTCCAGACCCGTATCTCACAACTGACAACTCCAAATGAAGCAAACTCACCTTTAATTGTATATAGAATAAAATAATCTATCCAATGGCGGTGGTTTCGCATTTGGCGGAGCTACGGTTTGAAAGTTGAGTTTTGGACCCCTGTTGTATACTTGTACTGAATAAAATATTCAATTTAATTTTTATTCATTATTTATTCATTTTTATATTTTTATAATTTTGTGAATATTACTATGTGCATTAAAATTGAAATAAAATGCAAAGAAAAATAAAAATAAAAATACCTATATAAAGAATACATAGGCATACGGCACACACTTATACCTGTATAGAATACACTTGTATTTTATTAAATATACAAAACATAACAGAAAAATACAATAAAAATATATTTATGTATATAAAAGTATGTTACAATTTTATAAAATACTAAATAATGAAAATAAAATACCTAAATAAAAATAAAATATCAAAATACATAGGTATTATACCTATATAGGGTTAAAAAGGCGACTTGTAAAAATATAAGTCATAAAAATAAATAAAAATCAGAATAAAATACTACATAAAATTTTGAACATTTTTTATTTTATAACTTTTATCTAATTCGGCCATTAACATTTTAAATAGAATTATTAAAATATTTTTTTAGGGTTTTTCCTGGTTGGTCCACGTGGACCAACCAGGAGGCCAGGACTGTTGACCTAGGTCAACAGTCTGACCTACCCCTGTAGCCCGTGTCAGGCTTGGTTTTTGAGCCATCTTGTTGGCTTTTTCCAGGCCAATTCTTTCATCTTTTCGTGTTGCATCCTTCTGCAACATTGTCCACCAACCATCCACCTAACTCGCCCGAGCTTAATCTTGGTCGTCGGACCCAAGATTCGCAAGATATCCCTTGGTCTTTGGACCCCTGTCACCTCGGGTCAAACCACTTAAAACCAACTCCCCCTCTTCCATTTCGAATTTGAGTCCCCTTGGTCCACCCTTCAGCGCCACCATCGTGCTCCTGAGCTCCGTGGAGGTGACAGCTCCACCGCCAGCCCTTCAGCCAAGGCGTGCGAAGTCGAGGGAAGCTCCATCACCTCCGCCAACAGCCGGCGTCGAGGTACCCTTTCTCCTCTGGCTCCGGCCATTGAGGGCATCCCCCCGCTTAGTTCTTTCTTGCATTTAGTTCCTGTTAACTTAAGCTTCAAAAACCCCAAAAAATTTCTAAGTTCCATCGCGTATTTCGCCACTCCAAGCATCATCGCCGGAGCGCACCTCCGGCCACCGTCGACCACTCCCCCTCGCGCATCGATTAGGTCCACCCAAGGTCTAGGCACTTTGCCCTGGACCTTCTAACGCTTTTTGCAGGGTCAAAGCACATTGACTCGCGCCTGGGCGCGTTTTTGAGGTTCGCCGGAGATCAGACGAGCTCCCCAGCTCCGCCGACCACCTGCGAGCGGCACGGCCAACGCCGTGCGATTTTGAAGCCCCCAGGAGATAGAGGACGACCCCAGGAGCCTCCAGCCCGCTTTTGAAGCCAAACCGCTCGCCGGAGACGGAGCTTGACCTCGGCGAACTTCGGCTCGCCGGAGTTCGTCGCTGTTCTTGCTCCGGGTTCCGCCACCGTTGGATCGAGGAGGAGCTCCAGACAGATCCTGGACCGTCCGATCTTGAAGACCCAGCCACCGTCGATCTCAGCCGAGATCTGATCCTAGACGTCCACGAGCGAAGCGACATCGGCCGTCCATCAAGCGCCACGTGTATAAGTGGCCTGCCATCAGCCGTCGGATCACGCGCATAGGGTATTTTGCACACGACCCCTTGCGCTTTTTGTATTTATTTATTAGTCTTTAAACTTTTGTCTGTAGTGTAAAAATTTTGTAATATTTGCAGAGAGGCCCCTGAACTTTGCTTATTTGCACTGAGATCCTTCACCACGTCACCTCACGTGACCTGTACACGTGAGGGGGTGGGCATTTTGCAAGGACACCCTCGGGCGTTTGTGTATTTTGTTTTAGTCCTAAAACTATTGCAGCACGTGTAAACTTTTTGGTTATTTTGCAAGTAGGTCCCCAGGGTTTCAACAAATCACATTTTAGTCCTCGCCAGGCGCGTGCAAGTCACGCGCCCTGGTGGGAAAATTTCTAAGAGGCCCAGGCGGCTTTTGTAATTGCTTTTTGGTATTAAAAATTGAATATACAGTGTATATTTTTGTGGAAAATTGCATGTATGCCCCTGGATGTTTCGGATATTGCACATATACCCCTGCCAGGACTGTTTAATGTTTGGATGTTTGCTCTAATTATTTAACCTATCATTTTAACTCCAAAAATTTCACAAAAATAGACTTAAGTATCTGGACACGTGTACTTTGACGCCATCTATTTAGTTTTGATTTTATTCTATTTTTATATTTACTAAAAATCAAAAACATCTATTTTGTGTACTGTCTAGCTTAGAAAATACCAAAAAAATATTAAAACACCTCCAAAAATTCCAAAAAATTCACCTAGTGTCTATTTTATTCTATTTTAGTGTCAGTCCAAAAATCACTAAAAATCTCAAAAGAAAAACACTAAAAATTCAAAAACACTCAAAAACTTCAAAAAAATATATAAAATAGTAGAAAACTCCAAAAATAAAAATCTCAGTTCCTATTTGTCACTTATTTTGTTCTTTTTATTAGAAAAATAGTGTGAAAATTTTGAGTTACTGGTTGCTATTTTTAATTTGCATTTTATTCACAGCCAGCCTTATTTCCACTGTTTTGTCTTATTTCAGTATTTAAAAATATCAAAAATACCTTGAAAAATTCCCAAAAATCACAAAAACAGTAAAAAATTATAAAAATACCAAAAACATCTTAGTTCTGAATTTTTGGTTATTTTTGCACCATTTTATAAATATTTTAGCTTGCTTTTTATTATATTGTCTTTATTCTCCAATATTGAAAAAGAAAAAAATATAAAATATAAAATATAAAAATCAGAAAAATTAAAAATCAAAACACAAAATGAAAAATTAAAATAAAAAAAATTAAAAACTAAAAACCCACAAACACATTTCCTTTGCTTGATTGCTTCGTGTATACACATCACACACTCACACACACTTTAGCACTTGCTTGAACTACCCTGCTTGTTCCCTGTGTTCGAACTCTCTACATACTTGCACCTATACATCTTTTATGTAGAGTTAAAAATAAATTTTAACTCCACATTATTTCTAATTTGTTGATCTTAGTGTGGGTTAATTGTTGATTAAATGCGGACTTTGATTGGTCGACACTTCGACTGAGTTCACGCTTTGTGTTGAACTTAAGACCGTCGAATTCCGCGTTTATCAAATGGCGCCGTTGCCGGGGAGCAACAGCGAGTAGTTCACATTTTTGATATATTTGTTTGATTGTGTGATTGTTTACCATAGCATCATTTTTCATCTCTTACATTTTGATATATTTTGTTGAGCTATCTGACCATTCTTCTTTGTCTTCTTACGAGGGACCGCGGAGCGAGGCGGATCGCCTAGGTGACCCGACGCATCCTTGGGAAGCGGAGCCGGCTATTCTTAGCCAAGCCGGCAGGAGAGAGCAAGGAGTGAGAGAGAGAGAGTGATTAGATTAGTTTTCATTTATTTTTGGTAAGAGAGTGATTCATTTGATTTGTAATAATACAGGTACACTTGAACTTGGACACTTAGACATTCGGGCCTAATTTCCGGGTGTTTGTTCACCCGGGGGCTCACCGCGGATTTTCATCGCGTTTTTATCGCCGTCATTTTTCGGTTTTGTTTTCATTTTTCACTTACTTTTGTGGATTGAGCTCTTAGTTCTAGGTCTGCTTGACACGATTAGAATAGGTCCAAACACCTAATTATATTTGCATGCTCCTATAGAATCGTATTTGGACTTAGACTAATTAAACAGTTAGCTAGTAGCTTCCAAATCCACGCGCCGCGAGCTCACACCCGAACAAGCGCTTTCTCCTACCCCAAATGTGTTGGGCAGAGGAGGGGTGAGCCTAGACCGGACACTCGGATTTGGAGTTATTAGTTAGCTTGTGGTTCTTCACGCTAGCAGCTGCCTGTTCTAGGACGATTTCCGCTTGCATTTCGCCATATAGCATAGGTTTAAAAATTCTGCTTTGCATCCCGCATGGAGAGAGCTGGGATTCGCTGTAAGTCCTCTTACTTTGCACGCATCATCTAGGCACAAAGGTGAGATTTCCACCTTGGTGTCGACTTGCACGGCTTTTCCGACTCTATTCTCCCTCTGTTTTTGGAACAAAGTAGGAAAAAGAAAAAAATACAAAACCGTTAGGCGCTTGTTTGAATTGACTCAAAAGAAGCGATAACACCAAAAAAAATAAAAAAGGGACTGCTAAAGAAAACTTGACCAAAATAAAATTGGTAATTGGATTCATTGCTTGGGGAGAGTAACACCCTCACTTGTCTTCAGGTTGCATGGGAAGGTCTCCTTCCAAGTGAGGTGAGCGCTTCGTAAGGATTAGAGCCCAAAACCCAACTTGTGGCTGCCTTGTGTATCGCCTGGATTTCCGAAGTATTGGCGCTACTATCGTACGTAGTCGAGTAGGACTTGGTCGCCATTGGTGACTCACTATTGTGTGAGCACCGACCTTGTCCGAAGTACCGAGCCTAGGCCACGCCTTCACGGGTGTGTCTGTCTCACCGGCTGCGTCCGAGTAGGACCTTGTACGCTCACGGGTGATTCCGTTGCGAGCGAGGTCCGAAGTATCGGTTTCGCCTATCGGCTTCCTCCCTCTTTTCTTTGGCTGAGTAGGGATCCAGGAAGGGTTACAAGGACCTCAAAAAGCGCAAGTTACAGGTTACACAGGAGGAGGACAAGTACGGGGACACTTTCCTGGCAGTACTCTCGCTCCTATAGGCGTAGCGCTCTAAGGACTCGTGAAAAGATAAATACCTGAAAACAAGCTAAAACTGACAAGATAAAAGCCGAACCTTCACTGCTTCACGAGTTGAGTTGGTGAACTTACCCTTGCTTTGTGTTTGATTGTTAGATTTATTAAGGTCAAGATCAAAAACACCGCACAATTGTGCACAATTTTGTTGCATTTCATTTTCTTCTTACCTTGCATTTTTCCTGCTCCTCTCGAATAATCAAGATGATGGGACGGAGATCTCTTAGGCCGACCCTGTCGGCACCGCTATCTAGCACTCCTCCTTACTCATCTAGGAATGCCTCGGAGAGTCCGCTCTCCGAGCCCGAGTTTACATCCACCCTGTTCCCCCTCGACCACCCTTCCCATTCTCATTCCCTCAGTCCAATCATTTCAGAGTTCAGTGAATCACAGGATTCGGCTCATTCAACAGCACCTGAAATGGCCTCTTTTGCATTTTCAGAGAATCCAGTAATGGCAGACAGAGGCGAGCACCCAAATGACCACGACCATCCTCCGTTCATTATTGACCAGGTGGCCATCAACAATTCCTTGCTAGCGTCCCTGGAGACTATGCAGAGGCAGATCCGAGACCAGGGAACATTCATGGGTGATCTGATGAGAGAGATAGCACAACTGAGAGAAAACCGACCTGGGGGCGGTGGCGGTGGAGAAGGAGGAGGACCAGATGCAGGAGGAGGCGATCCAGACGGTGAGCGACTGCCACAGACCATCATGAGGGAGCTGCACAACCCAGCTTCATCCCTCACTCACCGGTGGATCAGACTCCCGCCAATCCACGGAGACTTCGAGCTTCGGCACCACACGATTCAGTTGCTACCCAAGTTCCATGGGTTACCGACCGAAGAGCCGCACCTCCATCTCCAAGAATTCGAAATGATATGCAGCACCATCCACGATCGGTTGTTGACCGAGGACACTATCAGGATGATCGCCTTCCCGTTCTCATTGGTTGATCGATCCGCATATTGGCTCAAGCATCTAGGGCGATTCGTCGATACTTGGGCAGATCTCCGGTCCGTATATTTGAAGAAATACTATCCCCTTGGCCGGACCAACGCAGCTCGAGCCATGATCAGCAACTTCGTCATGATCCCAAATGAACAGTTCCATGAAGCATGGGATCGATTTAGAGAGCTCATAGACCGGTGTCCACATCACGATATCTCCAAGCCCCACCTGGTGCAGAGTTTCTTCTGTGGGCTGACACCGGAGCTGCAGGGGCTTGTGAACGCCTCTTGCGGTGGATTATATTTCTCCAAGGGAGAAGACGATGTCTGGGCCATCTACGAAGGTATGGTAGAGAACTCCACAGTGATGACCCAGGCCAGAGTCTACAATCAGCAGAAGCCCCCGCAAGGAGCGGGATCATTTCAGAGGATCGCCCGCATCGATGCCGGTCCCAGCACAACGTCGGTAGCCGCAGCACAAGCCGAATCAGCAGCAGCCCCATTTCCAGCAGGGACAGACGTCCGGTTCTCAGGGTCCAGCCTTCGAGAACCCTGCTCTTGATAATCTTGCCCGCTTGCTATCTGAACAGCGAGCATCTTTCAGGCAAGAAATGGATGAGTTCCGGCAGGAGATGCGGGACATCATCAAAGGCAAAGCCGCCATACCCGCTCAGATCGAACCAAACCCTAATAATTTAAAAAGAAAATCTGAGCAGGTAGAGTCCACAGAGGATACCTCTCCTAGTGATTATTTGAGTGACATGTCTTATTCCTATTATGATGCTGATTTTGTTACTACTAGGAGCGGTAGGATGCCAGCCGGCGGTGCCTCTTCTGAGCGACAGCCAGATGCAGAATCAGGAGCGCCAGAGGAGCAGAGGAGCGGTGCTGATGCCACTACAGATGATGATGAAGACGGTGGTGCTGATGCCACCAATGATGGAGTCCAGGACAACGGTGCTGATGCCGTTGTGATACCAGATGCAGACGGTGGTGCTGATGCCACCATTTTGGATGCTGAACCAGAGCGCGGTGCTGATGCCGCGAAGACAGGTGCTAGTGGTGGTACTGAGGCCACCACATCTACTTCTGTTGAGCCACCCACTGTAATGTCACCACATTTTGTATCTAGAGACTGTGGGAAGAAAAACAAAAGTAAAAATATGAATAAAGGAAAGGTTTCTGTTCAAATTACGGATCCATATGTGTTGAATGATGACGATTGTATGGATTCTCCATCTTCACAGGCACAGGGACCGATTCCTAGCCCTCCATCTGAGGAGGCCCCTACCATCCCCTTCCCAGAGGCACTCCGCCGAGCGAAGGGGACCAAAAAAGAAAATCCAAAAAAGAATCAGCAGGTAGAGTTTGGCAATGAAATGATTGACAGATTTCACATTCAGCTGACTCTACGAGAAGCATTTGAGCATATCCCCTTCTTCAAGAAGAATTTGAAAGAAACGACTACTGTCCGAAGGAAGAAGAGGCACAGAGATCAAATCCATATGCTCACTCATGACACTTGCTGCGCCATTCAGAAAACATTGCCAGCCAAGCGACCAGACGCAGGAGCTCCCTATGTCAGATGCGAGATTCAGGAGCAGCAGTTTGATCGTACTCTATTAGACAGCGGCTCTTCAATTAACCTCCTTCCGGCAGCCTTACTGAAGCAGTTCGAGTTTGGCCCTCTTCTTCGAAGCAGAACCGTCCTTCAGTTTGCTGATAGGTCGATTAAGAGGCCAAAGGGGTTATTGAAAGATGTGGTCGTTACCATTCAGGGCCTGAAATTCCCCGTGGACTTCGTTGTGTTGGACATGGAGATCCCTGAGTCGGTAACTGATGCCCCCATCATTCTCGGACGTCCATTCTTGGCCACAGCCAAGGCGGTGACCGACCACGATAGCGGGAAGGTATGTTTTCGCGTAGAGGGCGAAACCATACAAATAGAGACGATCGACGAGATCAGAGCCAGAGAGGCAGAATGCTCAGAACAGTCCAGCGAGGCCGAGCAGATGACAGAGGAGAAGCTAGACATCCACCAGGTTTGTGATTTTGAGATGACTGATGATGAATCCAACTGGAAAGATCCCGTAGCACCGACCCTCGCCTTGCCTACAGATTCTCTATATCTCAAGCTCATGGCAGTCGAGAGCCGGGAGAGCACATCCCTGGAGGAGGATATTTCTGAGGCTGACAGTGTTGTGATGAGTGGTGATGAGGAATTTCAATCTTGCTCATCGTCTTCTAATCCCTCGGATTCAGACATTGATTGGGATGACTTTGATGACTATTTACCTTTGTATGATTCCTACTGAGCCAACAACCATGACAGAGTGCGAGCCGGTGCAGTTTATCGTTGATTCAGAAGGCCGCCCTTCGTCAGAAATTCATGCAGAGCGAGAGTTCTCACATGCAGACCTGGTAGCATTTACACAGACATATCAGAAGCCAGATCTGCCACCTCCCAGTTGTCTAGAACGGAAACCTCTGCCGCAATCAATGAAGTACAGATTCCTTGCTGGAGAGCCAGAAATGCACCCAGTCATTATCTCAGCAGATTTGACTGGAGAACAAGAATCTCGTCTGATGGAGGTTCTTGAAAGAAACCGCAAGGCAATCGGTTGGAGTATAGCTGATCTCCAAGGGCTGAGCCCAAATCTTTGCTCCCACCACATCTATCTTGAAGATAACGCTAAGCCGTCGCGTGAGTTCCAACGACGGCTGAACCCGAATCTTCGAGACGTAGTCATGAAAGAAATTTCCAAGTGTTGGAGCGCCGATTTTATCTATCCCATCTCCGACTCCAAATGGGTAAGTCCGCTACATGTGGTACCCAAGAAGACGGGTATCACTACAGTTGTTAATGAGTCTGGAGAGGAGATCGCTACCAGAGTACCAACTTCTTGGAGGGTCTGTGTGGACTACAGACGATTGAATGAGGCCACCAAGAAGGATCACTTCCCGCTTCCCTTCATTGATCAGATTATCGAGCGGTTAGCCGGGAAGAGTCATTACTGCTTTCTCGATGGGTACTCTGGATATAATCAAGTGGCCATTGCGCCCGAAGACCAGGAGAAAACGACATTCACCTGTCCGTTTGGGACTTATGCTTTCAGACGGATGCCCTTTGGTCTATGTAACGCTCCGGCGACATTCCAAAGGTGCATGTTGTCCATCTTCTCGGACATGGTGGGTGACTGTTTAGAGGTCTTCATGGATGACTTCTCGGTCTATGGCGACGGGTTCGATGCTTGTCTTGACTGCCTAGACCGTGTGCTGAAGCGCTGCATTGAGGTCAATCTTGTTTTATCCTGGGAGAAAGAGTCATTTCATCATGACTCAGGGGACGGTCCTTGGTCATATCGTCTCCAACAGGGGCATGGAGGTCGATCCGGCTAAGGTGGATATCATCAGAAAACTCAATCCGCCGTCCAATTTGCGTCAGTTACGGTCTTTTCTGGGGCATGTCGGTTTCTACCGACGGTTCATTCAGGACTTCAGTCGAATTGCCCGACCGCTTACTGACTTGCTCACCAAAGACACCGAGTTTATTGTTAATGATAAGTGTCTTGAATCATTTGAGACTCTCAAGAATATGGTTGTCTCGGCTCCTGTCCTTCAGCCACCCGATTGGTCTCTTCCATTCGAGATCA
The DNA here is from genome assembly GCA_037367405.1 of Ottelia alismoides. NCBI lineage: Eukaryota > Viridiplantae > Streptophyta > Magnoliopsida > Alismatales > Hydrocharitaceae > Ottelia > Ottelia alismoides. The sequence continues at coordinate 1,049,347 of JAZKJV010001734.1, forward strand.
TGACGGATGCTTCAGATTTTGCCGTTGGGGCTGTGCTTGGACAGAGAAGGGATGGTTTACCGTTCGCCATTCACTACGCCAGCCGGACTTTGGATGCCGCGCAGCGGAATTAAACTGTGACTGAGAAAGAGATGCTGGCCGTAGTCTTCACTCTTGATAAGTATCGATCATATATTCTCGGATCTAGAGTGACCATTTATACTGATCATACCGCCATCCGGTACTTAATGGCTAAGAAGGATGCCAAAGCACGTCTCACCAGATGGATCCTTCTACTCCAGGAATTTGATATTGAAATTAAGGACAAGCCTGGAGTCAAGAATGTGGTGGCGGATCACCTCTCCAGATTGGAGAATCTTGAGGAATCTGAGCCCAGCACACCTATCACTGAGACATTTCCGGATGAGGCGATCTTGGCTGTCACCTCACTCCCGTGGTATGCTGACTTTGTAAACTATCTTGTTGCCAAGACAGTCCCTCAGGGTTGGCCCAGGCAGAAACTTGAGACCTTCCTAGCTAAGGCCAAGTTTTACCACTGGGAGGATCCCGTCCTTTATCATGAAGGAGGGGATAGTATCTGGGAGGAGGTGCATTCCTCAAGAAGAGCAGCATAGCGTCCTCACATACTGCCACAAGCTTGAGGCAGGAGGACATCATTCTGGAAAAAGGACAGCACAGAAGGTGCTTCAATCCGGCCTATGGTGGCCTACTCTCTTCAAGGATTCTGATGAGTTCGTGAAGAGATGTACTGACTGTCAGAAAATGGGAACCTGCGGACAGAGAGACATGATGCCCATGCAACCCATTCACTTCTGTGAGGTTTTTGATGCATGGGGGATTGATTTCATGGGCCCATTTCCTAAGAGTCAGGGATTCGAGCATATTTTGCTCGCTGTAGATTATGTCAGCCGATGGGTTGAGGCCCATCCCCGCCTGAGCCGCAGATGCTAAAACCGTTTGCAAATTTTTTGAGGAAAAATATCATTTCACGGTTTGGAGTACCTAGAGTCTTGAATTCTGACGGGGGGTCTCACTTTATCAATGACAAAGTCAGGGCCCTTGCAGACGAGTTCGGCATTGACCATCGGGTTGCCACTCCTTATCACCCTCAGACTAATGGTCTTGCCGAAGTATCGAACAGGGAGATAAAGACTATCTTGCAGAAAGTTGTCCGCCCAGACCGAAAGGATTGGTCACAGCTTTTGGACTCGGTCTTGTGGGCTTATCGGACCTCTTTCAAGAATCCTTTGGGAACGTCTCCCTTTCGTCTCGTCTATGGCAAGCCGTGCCATTTGCCAGTGGAGATCAAGCATAAATCTTTTTGGGCAGTTACTGAGTTTGCTTCTAGATCCCGAGAGTATAGGAGAACAGAGAAGAGCAGAATTGGCAGCCCTGCAAGAATTGAGAGACACAGCCTTTTCCAACAGCCTACAGTACAAAGAGAAAGTGAAGACATGGCACGATTCGCATATCAGCCATAAACAGTTTGAGCCAGATCAGAGAGTATGGTTGTTTGACTCCAGGCTGAAATTATTCCCAGGGAAATTGCAGAGCAAGTGGAAAGGACCATATGTGGTCAGGAAGGTACATGACAATGGCAGCATCGATATATCCGAACCGTCATCTTCCTCTACCCTTCCGCGTCAATGGTCAACGCCTGAAAACTATATCTTGATCATGATCCGCCGACCATTGACGTTGCCCCCATTCTTCTGGTATGAGATGTGTCTTTTGACTCGCATCATCTGCATTTCATACATGGTGATCAATTCCATCTCCGCTGTACAAATCCATTTGTTCATATCACCCTGTTGTCTGTCGATTTCTTTTCTTATTTTCTTTCTTTTCTTCTTTTCCTTTTCTATCTTCTTTAGCTATCAAAAAGGTGTCGCCCTTGTAGACAGTTTTCCATACTTAGGACGTACTTTGTCCTAAGTATAGGGGGGTTGGCACCCCGAGCTGTTCTATCCTTTTCGATCCTCTCCATTGTCTCCTCTTCTTGTCTATACTTAGGGATATCTTACCCTAAGTATAGGGGGAGACAATCTGAGTACGATCTGTTCATTCCCACCCTTGACCCTCCCTGCGTTGTGTACAGTCTATACTTAGGATTATTTGATCCTAAGTATAGGGGGGACGGTCAACTTCTCATTCGTTTGTTCATCCATTCCTTTATTTATTTATTCTTTAGACTTGTCTATACTTAGTACGAGTTATGTCTTCTCTTTTCTCTCCGATCTATGAGGACATAGGCTCAAGCTAAGTATAGGGGGGTCGTATATACTACGTATATACTTTTAGCCATAACTCGTATTTTCCTTATAATATGGCTAAAAAGTCTTTAAAATTCATTAAAAAATTCTTAATAAAAAGATGTGACTATTCCTCAAATTCTTTTTGTATTTACTGATTAATAAATCAGGTGAAAATGTTTTTTGCAAAATGTTTGAAAAAATAGTTTGAAAATCTTTGTGAACATTTATTCAAAACTATTTTGAAAATATTTTGTTTCGTGTTTTCAACCTGTGTGGTTTTGTAAAACTTCTTTTCTTTGTGTGAAATAAAAATGTTTGAAAAATGATTTGCAAATGGTTTGAAAAATGGTTGCAAAAATGATTTGAAAAACCTATATATACTGTTTTGAAAACCTTTGCAAAATGATTTTCAAATGTGTGTAAACTGTTTGTAAAAACTATTTTGGACTATAGTTTTCAAAAATTGTGTGAAAACTGTTTTCAAATAAGTTTGAGGAATATACACATCACACCAAAATCCATCTTATGTATATATGTATAAAATTGACCACTTACCCTGTAAATTCTTAAAATCCACTTCTTGTATATATAAAGAAGCACTCCCGTGTACATATTTTAACCTATTTTTTTTCAGCCAAAATCTTTTTGTTTTCAAAAATTCCAAAAAACATTTGCAAAATTAAAATCCAAAAACATTTGAAAAATCTTTTTGAAAATACAAAAAAATGCATGCCATCATCTTTTCAAAATCCATAAAAAGTTTAAAATCTTGAAAATTGCATCACAAAAATATTTTCTGCATTCTGCATTGCATTGCATAGCATTTGCATTTTTCGGATTGAGTTTGATAGTTGAACAAGTTTAAGTAAAATCCGGAGATTGGAGCTTGATTGGACCTTAAAATCTACCTAATAACAGGAACCTTATAGGAACTGGGTTTGAGGTACTTCAGGTTTAGTTGACTTAATTCCTTGAGGATCACGGGACTTGGTTCAATGGATTCTTGACTGCCTAAGTAGAGTATTTCGGAGCACACGCACGACTCTTGTTGATAATGACCTAACTTGGACACCTGCACCTTTCACATGGCTCAACTCAGTTGGAGTGGTGAGGGGATTGGATTTGCCGGTATGAGACGCACACAAGTGGAAACACTTGTCCTCCTCTAGGGAGGGAAGTGCACCCCAACCCGTCCAGTGATTAGGAAGTCTAAAGACAGGAGGCTGTGGGTTGCGATAAAGCTTCAAAAGAGGGATAGTCTACTGGCTCAAGAGGAAAAACTCCTTATGTAAATGCTGCTTTGAATAGTATATCAAAAAAAAAAAAGTTCAGGCATGTACAAAAATAAAAAGCCTGCAAGTATGTACAAAGTCAATAAGAAAGCTTGAGTTCCAAAGTCATATCATGTGAGCCTGCAGCAGGATGACTTGACTACACTGGTCTTGCATCCAAGGATAGGTAGCTACACTGGCTACCGTCCATTCTTCTCTTCACCCCCTCCTCTTGAGCTGGTTGCCACTTGAACTTAGAAGGGAATACCCCGCTCCTCGAGGATGGAGTTGCTGGATTGGGGAATCATTGGGTTGTTGTACTGGAGAAGTCAGTCTCTTTGTCATTCTAGTTGGGGAGAGCCACCATCACTTACACTGTACAAGTCAGATTCATAGTCGTAAGAGTTTGCGTATGAGTTGAAGTATTTCTGACCTGGCTATTGAGGAGACTTGGACAGAGTTTTGGGATTCTCAAGGACTGTTGGACTTCAAACACGGTTCTCACTAAGGTTCCGCCCGCACTAAAATTCCAAAGGTCCGACTTAAGCTCCAAACTTTGATTTTGCGAAGACAAGTTTGATCATCAAATTAAATCCAAGTTCTTCTTTTTCTTTTCTTTGTTTTTTTCTTTTTGCACTTATTGCATAAGTGTTTGCTAGGGACTAGCAAAGGTAAAGTATAGGGGGATGATGAATCCACATTTCATCATCTTTATTCTATCATTTTGGCACCAAAAACTCTAGCAAATGCCTGTAAATAGCATTAAAATCATCATCTTAGCATCATGCATGTGCATCTAAACAGTGTGTAAATTACTGTAATTAAGGCCAAAATTATAGAATAAATAAAGAAAAGAAAAAGAATAAAATATGGTAAATATTTTATGACCCAAAACCCCCGAGACCTAAGCATCTTGATGTATAGGTCGACAAGGAACAAAGTAGGGGGAGATAAGGTCAAAAACACAGTCCAAATACCTATACATTCTATTCATTTCTTATTCATTTTTGGGACCTATTTTTGGTTCCACTTTTTATACATCAAATAAAGAAACTTTGTACATGAAAGTTATAGCTAATTGTATAAAGAAAAATACAAAATTGATTTCGCATAAAAATCATGAAAGTTATTTTGCAAGTAGGTCCCCAGGGTTTTCAACAAATA
>JAZKJV010001735.1:0-34296 GCA_037367405.1 Ottelia alismoides
TCCGTTTTCAGTATCGCGTTCTTGGGTTTGCATTCCAACAGTAACCGCCATCGGTATTCCCACTGGTTGCTTTGCTATGTGGGTTTAGAAGTAGTAAGTTGCAGAAGCAAATAACTAAGTTTCGCAAATCCACCCACTATTGGGCGGATTGCCGCATGTTTTGTTCGGCTATAGGGAAAATTGCCGCAATGCGGCAATCCTAACGTTAGCGGGCATTATAACAGACAGACAATGAAAAAGAAAATTGACATTCCAGCTATACATGACAAGGACTTAAAAGAAATCCTTCAAAATCTACAGCTTTTAGACAAGTTTGAACAAGGGGATATTCTCTGTAAAAACTGTATGAAGACTATTACATGGGAAAATTTGTTTGCACTAAAGGTGGTTGACGAAAATATAGTCGCCTTTTGTGATGAAGCAGATTGCATAGAAAATTCCAACGGACTAAAACTATGGACGCTATCATTACAGAAATTTAAAGTTAGGACTAATACCAACTTTTTTACTTGTTGTTATTTACCTAATTATACAAGAACCCGATAGAGCAGAAAAACTAAAAGCCCTAATAACACAACCCTTTTTATAGGTTATTTAGGTGGTTTTCCAAAGAACACATATCTTCAAAAGTAGCATCACAAGCAAATGAGTTTTTGAATTCATCAGTTTTTTCACAGTTAACCCATTCAGAAAACTATAACATAAAAGTAAAATGGGTAAAGGAAGCAAGCGACCCTATTTTCAAAGAAAATGGTTCATTAATTCTTCGTATGAAAGAAGAAGACGATCAGACTAAAAACATACTCTCAGCCGTTCATTCTGCATTACCTCATGTTCTTTGTCCATTAATCCGTAAAAATATAAATAAAACATGTGAAAAATCAATTGACTTAGCGATTCTAAAGAACTTTCTAATAAGCTAGGTAAACATGGTAAGTTAACATTTAAAAAATATTTTTTAGATCCTGAAACAGAGTTAGATTCGAAAATAAGCGAGTTGATTGTAAAACTTCAATCTTTAGACGAGCACGGTTTTTTTATTCCTATTTTTATTAATGAACTTGAACTTCTAAGTGAAGAATTATTTACAGACAACGATAGTTCAGATTACTCTGAACAAACACTTCAGTTTTAGAATATCTACTAACAATTGTCAAAAGAGATGTAGGACAAGAAATTCAGCTTGAATATTTATTGCCACCATTTAAAGTTAGCACGATATTGTTAGCGAAAGCTCATCGTGCAGACACACAAGGACTACGACCTTATTTAAGAAGACTAACAATAAATTTAGATAAAGGCAGTGATACAATTTATATCATTTCATTTCCACCTGCATTTGATTTTTTCAAGCGTTTGCTTTCTGTACTTGACAGCCATGAAAGAGTATTTGTCAAGAAAGTTGTAAAAGCACAATACTATAAAGACGGAAACTTTGGACATAGAGATTTAAAAATTGCAATACTTACAAGAAATGAAGTTTTCTCAAAAGGTTCTTTTGAAGATAAACTAAATTCATATGGAATAAAAGAAGGTCAAAAAGTAAAGGGAATTATAGACGATATTTCACACAATGAAGCTTTAGTAAATGTATTTGGCATGAGGGCATATATTCAAAAAGGCGAGTGTTCATGGATAAGTGTAGATAGTTGCAAACGAAGTATTAGCTATTGGAACAGAATATGAATTTACAGTAAAAAAAATAGATAAATCAACCTCAATGATTTATCTAACTTTAAAGAACGATGATAATGACCCATGGAATAATATTGAACTTCCGAAAGTTGGTGGAACAACAGAAGTTATAATGATGAGTTATAATCCAATCCACTTTAAAGCAGTATATCAGGGCAGTTTAGAAGTGTATATCATGAGAGATGAACTATCATGTTTTTCCTATCAAATAATCAATGTGACCAACTTATAGGGACAACCCAAAATGTAACAATTGTCAGTATTGACGAATTTAATAAACGTATTTTTTGCAGTATTCGGCAAACTGATGAAAATCCATGGCTAACAATTCACAGTAGCTTAGAGGCGGGTATGGAATTTAATGGAAAGGTAATTGACATTACACCTAATTCCTTCAAGTAAAACTACCCAACAATTACATTGGTGTTATTCCCAAAGAAAGTTGGAAAAAGCAGGACACGAATACAAAAATTTCACTGAAAATGTAGTTACTGGACAAGGTATAGATGTATATGTTTCAAAAGTATTTATACAAAGACAACGTATTAGACTTGACCTACTTAGAAACAAGAATAACGCCCGCTAACAGCGGTAACTGTTGCACAACTACCTTCGTATTAATGTTGATGGTACAGTACGCTGTGGTGAGTTCGTTGTTGTATTGTGCGGCAGGGCGAACTATACCACAAAAACAGCAAACAACGCCGTTTCTGAATCCACTGTGGTTGCTGTTGATAACAACAACACACACCGCTCCTTTGCTTTCACTTATAGAGATATTCTTGCTTGTACCTGAGTGACTAATCACCGCACAACGAACAATGTGCTACTCATGGTAAGAAATGTGAAGTACACGCTCTACTCCACTGGTGTCTCCACCGTGATGTTCACGGTGCGGTTGTACATGCGACCTTCGGGGAGGTTGTTGTCGTAGAGTTCTTGCTCTTCGCCGTAGCCGGTTACGTTGCTCATCGGAACAGCGAGTGCTTTGGCAGTAAATTCAGCGCGCTTAGTCGGAGCATTTTGTTGTATTCATTCGAGCCGGAGCGGTCGGTATGTCCTGTCACTATCATCGTTGATTTCGCCGTACTGTGGGCGCGTATATACTTAAGCATTTTCTCGTGCGCCGCTGTGTGGGTATATGTGCCGAAATCATAAAGAATAAGCGAGTACGTATCCACGTATTTATTGTCTATGCGCTCGCGGTCGCGCTTGGTAATAAGCTGCACCGGCGTTCGTGCCGAGAGTGTAGCAACACTATCTTTTTATCGCGCAGTTCCATTGTAATGGCAATGTTCTTCGGATGCTCGATTGCCTGTGCAAGCTGCTCGTTCACATTCCATTCTATCAGTGGTGGCAGTGAATCTGTGCTCGACTGGAAAACTCTTGGTGATGGTATCAAGCACCGAACCGCGAATGCGCCACGTAGCTATGCCCGCGAGCTTTTCACCGATGGATAAATGCGTAACGAGGAAACAGATTCGTGCGCAGCGTGGTATCCAGCAGAACGATGTTTTGCAACACATCTGGAACAGTACTTGTGATTTCCACGCGGCGGTTTTCGTCAATGCCGTCTTGGCTCTTCGCGCTCGATGGTACGCGTGGCAGGTTCTGCGCTTTGATAATCAGTCGCTTGGAGTCGAGCTGCCATACGCCTTTGCAGGTACTCGCGCACCGCTTCGGCACGACGCTTCGAGAGCGTAGTATTATTCTGCTCTTCACCCATATCTGTATTACATCCCGTCAGTGTCAGGACAGCCGAAGGATAGTCTCGCATTCGCTTACCAATAATGTTCAACACATGATGATATATCTGAAGTGTATTGCGCTTCCGTAGATTATTCACCGTAAAGTTGTCGGTCTCGGTTGCTGCGATTCTATTATAGCGCGATGGTAGCGTATCTACACCTTCTCGAAGAACACATACGGCAGCAACGGACGGATGGAATTCCCAATCACCTCTTCAATACGATCGTTACCATTTCTTGTTCATTCTTCTCGGCGTCCACAGCGCGAACCGTCATTGCCGGCTCGAAGTAATATGGTCGCTTTTTAGGAATGGTTTTAGTGTACGTCAGGTATTGCTCGCGGCTGATACGAAAAGTATTCAGCGCTACTTCTTGCTCACGAGTGATAGTAGAGTCGTGCGTTATATCGAGCTTCACGGCGGGAATGTCGAACTCGTAGGCAATGACGGTATCGCGGCGGATAAGAGTATCATAGAGCATTGTTGGTGGCACACGCGGCGAATAGAGTATAGCAACGCCCGCCATAACTGCCGATGCCCGCCAGTCAAGTGCTTTCGATACATTCGAGAGACCATACATAAAGCGTAGCTCAGGCATTGCAATCATCGTTTTACTGCTGTTGAGCGGCAATTCGTAACGCAGTCCGGTAAATACCGATGCTGAAAGCGTGGGCGGTGATGGTAATGATTGATTCCGAAACTCATTACGCGTGCGGAGTCCATTGCCAAATACACCATCTTGGTCGCTGGCAAGTTGCTCACGTTGGTCGAATGTCCACGATAGCGGCACTCCAATATTTAGTCCACTTACTATGCTGAACTTTGGCAGTAGATTGACCGCAAAGAATGGCTCAATTACTGCACTGGTGAGCGATGCCGTCACATAGTGATCAATGCGCGCCTGCTCTGTTCCCTGCGCTGTAGTTATAGTAGTACGAATACTTTGTTCGCGTGCCGAAAGTGTTCCCCAATACGTTGCAACCCTGCTCGCACACCAATGCTTAGTGGAGATAATTCATCGCGCAGCGAATGTTCGTAGTGACCCATCAGCCCCAAAGCAAGTCCATCGCCGGAACGAAACTGCGGACAGCAATTCGGATAGCCCGGTATGTTCTGAAAATTCGCCGAGTGAATTGCATAACCACCAAGAAGTGCTGCACCGTAACGATAGGGTTCATGCGGCGGTTCACCAAATAATGATTGAGCAAACAAGCGCGCAGACATACCTACCACCAGCAGTACAACAAGTATTACCTGCTTGACTGCACCACGATATATGATCCATTGTAGATACTTCACAAGTTCCCGTTGCAATGTAATACGCTATTGCGTGTGTGTATGACTCTGTGTACTGCTCCTGCAATTGTCGTAGTGTTCCCTGCTGCAAGATAGCATTGAAGAGTGATTCAGTTATTATGCTGTTGAACTTGGATTGATGAGGACAAAAACGAAACGTAGTTCATGCAACGGATTATTCTTGAAGGACAGTTGTAATATGCGCCCAAAATCTTCTGCGCCGGAGCTGATACTCGTGGCTATAGGAAGCACGTGAATATGAATACCTGCGGCGATGAATAAGGGAAGATGTGCGAGGAGTTTGACTGCATCTTTTTCGGTAGTGAGTATGCTGCTACTTTGTGAATGATGTGCATCAGAAATGATGGACTGAACAAGTAGTGGTGAATAGTCGGCGTGGTCGCGCAGTGTACGTATGTGTCTTGGTGTGCCAAATAGTTGCATCGCTAACGTAGTAAAGCGTTCAGGGTTGGCAATAGCGCAAAGCGTCATGTAGGAAGAATCAGGTGCAGCGTGAGAAAGCGCGTCGTTCATGGAGAGAAGATATGGCTCCGCAGCTTTTGTTTCCGTGCGGATATGGAGCGCAGTAGGCGCAAGAGAATGGAGAGTGCTATCATAGTGAGTATCACCTGTGTGAACAATCACTGAAGCACGAGCTAATGCGCCAAGCGGCTCGCGAAGATTGCCTTTCGGAATAAGCTCTGCATGTTGCATTGTTGCATTGTCAACAAGGACAATATCGGCATTACGATGAAGCTGACGGTGCTGAAATCCATCATCGAGAAGAATGCACTCTGCACCATAGGTTTCGATAGCGATGGTTGCACCACGGTGGCGCTCTTCGTCCGCTATGATAATGCTGCCGGCAGTGCGCGGGCAAGAAGTTGTAGCTCGTCGCCACTTTGCTCAACACCACATAGAATACGCTCGGTATCGCGCACTATTACTGTGCCTTTGGTTTTTCGCCGATAGCCACGACTGATAATTGCAACCGGCCTTTGTTTGTGAAGTATGCTCTGTGCAAGCATAGACGTGAACGGTGTTTTGCCTGTGCCGCCTGTACTGATGTTACCAATACTAATAACCGGAACGCCAACCTTGCGAACGCCAATACCGGCATCGAAGCGACGGTTGCGACGGCGTACTGCCCAACCATACACTCCGCTAATCGCACGGGCTATTGTATTATTCGCTATCATTCAGATGTTGGTGTTATGTAGTATCGAGCGTGAATATAGCACCAAAGTCCGTGGCAACGGATTTACACACATATCTCCATCAGGAAACGTAGAGTACTGTGCGCACGGAACGTCGGCACCATACCTCGTGCTAATTTACGTCCACTGTTATGACGGAAAGTATAGTCCATTTTCACTGAACCACATTAGTATTATTCTTCCAACAAATAACCAGCACATAGCATATTGTAATCTGTTACCAATGTGCTAAGTTGCAAGGAGCGAAGCATACACGTTACGTAAATCCACTATGACATAGTATGAATTGCTACAATTACACTCTAATTGTTTGCTAGTGCTGACAGTAGCATCAATTGTAAATAACAGTCAATAATCTGCAATGAACGTAAAATCAATCTTCGTCAATCTTCCAATCAATGACATTCATAAGACGCGAGACTTTTGGACGAAGCTCGGTTTCTCGTTTAACGAGCAATTTTCGGATGATAGAGCTTTATGTTTAGTACTGCAGGAAGGTATCATATACTCAATGCTGATTACTCACGAAATGTTCAGCACATTTACAAACAGACCAATAGCAGATAGGACATCAACACAGGTTTTAACTGCCATCGAAGTAGATAGTAGAGAACAGGTTGATACTATAGTTGCTCTTGCACTTGAAAACGGTGCTACCCGCTACCGCGAAAGCGCTGACCACGGGTGGATGTATTACGACAGTTTTGCAGATCTGGATGGACATCAATGGGAAGTTCTGTTTACTGATTCGACACATATACAATCATAGAAACATGACACAAGAACCGATAACAGTTTGTGCAACTATAGTAGCTGATAAGCTAAAAGTTGGCACTACTACACGCAACCCGAACACATAACACAATGGAACTTTGCTGACCCAAGTTGGCATTGCCCATCAGCTGCAAACGATATGAGAGTTGGTGGACAATATGTAGCACGAATGGAGGCAAAAGATGGTAGCTTTGGATTTGATTTTGAAGCTACGTACACTAATATTAAGCAAGAGGAAACAATTCACGTACGAATTTGGCGGACGGATTGCTACTGTTGTGTTTGCAGAAGCAAATGGGCAAACAGAACTACGTATAACATTTGACCCGAAACTGAAAATTCAATTGAGGCGCAGAGAAGCGGATGGCAATCAATTCTGAACAACTTTAAGTACTATACAGAAACAAATTAATAGTAAGTAACGCGATGTACACAGCATGACTTTGTGCTATGAACACTATGTATAAACTGGAAACATTTTTAATCTGTTCAGCTTCGGTGTTGGTTAACTATGAAGTACTCAAAATTGAATATCACCGTTGCTACCCCAAAAAAAGCCAAAGCCAAAACGTTGTAGCCAAATAGTAACAACTAAAACGAATACATAACCTAAATGAAGACCTTAAACAAAATACAATTTGTATTTCTCCTTACTGTATTATTCTCTTGTAGTAAAGATGATACAAATCAACCATCGGTTGTAACACCTACCCCAAACATTGTGTATTCCGAATCACCATTTGACTTGCAAGGAATTAATGCAAAATTTGCAAAAGATATTGCCTATGATAGCAAGGCAAGAACTCAATTTGATATTTGGTTACCAACTTCGAGTTCTCCGACTGGTTTAGTGATATATGTTCACGGAGGTGGCTTTACCAGTGGTGATAAAGATTTCGTAATATACTGTTCAGTCAGGTGGAGCGTGGGATTTTCCGACCGACATTCGATACCTACTTCGGAACAATATAGCTTTTGCAACTATTCGTTATACATACCTCAATACTACAGGCGAAACAGAAGGTGTTAAAAAGCCAATGTCGGATATACGAAGAGCTTTACAATACATAAGAAGTCGGGCACGTGATTTTAACATTGATAAGGAGAATATAGTATTAGCAGGTAATTCTGCCGGGGCTGGTGCATCACTTTGGATTGCACTACAAATGACGTTGCAAATACATCAAGTAGCGATTCTGTTTTAAGGGAATCAAGCAGAGGTAAAAGGAGTGGTTGTACGAGAAACTCAAGCTAGTTACGACATTGAACACCGATGGGTTAATGATGTTTTTGTTGATTACAAGGTAACCTGGTCTCAAATCTTAGCAAATGAAACAGGAAATATTCAAAAAATCTATGGTGTTTCTTCCATTGTACAATACGAATCGGCTGCCATTGATGCTTATCGAGCTGATGTTGACATGTTGTCTTTTCTTAGTTCCGACGACCCCGAACTATGGATTAATAATACACTGAGAGATGTAGTACATCCATATAATCCTTATGCTCCCGACATACCTTCCCATCATGCGTATCACGCAAGAGAGTTGAAAGAAAAGCCGATGCAGCCGGAGTGAAAAACGTGGCTTATTACGGAAAAAATCCAGTACTATATTCGGATCCAAGTAATGAAAGTTGGATACAATTCTGTAAAAGAAAAATCAACGAATAACAGCGTAGTTACAACAGTTGTTTTTACAGAACGATATTCCCAAGCTATGTAGGTCTCTCGGAAGGGAGACCTATTGTTTTTATCGCTATCTATGCTTGGATTCTTTCATTCAGTCAAAAGCTCTGTAGGAAATTTCCGCGCCCGCATTCCTTTATTTCTTCCTCAGTCCCACCCCGTGTAGTCCACGAACTCGAAGCCATAATCAACTGCGGTCGGCGATTGGTCGTAGTAGTTGGGGAAGGTATCCTCGAAGCTGTCGAAGAGTGGTGTTTGGTCGTACTCGGATTTCTCGATATGGGGCGAGTAGCCCTGCCGTACAAGGTGGTTGAGTTCTAAATAACTGCGCGGCACAAGGTCGGTGATTTCTACTGTATCGCAGCGCGTGTTCACTCCGGCAAAGTGAGTACTGATAAAGGTTTGTTTGTTGACAAGGATGGTGGTATGTTTTTGGACTACCTCGTAGTAGTAGGATTCGTGATTGCAACGGCGCGTATCAGATACCCACAGCACCGAATGCTCTGTCCGGTACTTGGTAATGGGCTTGATGATAACCCGCTGCTGCTCGATGGTAAAGATTTTAATCACGGTGAGCGAAAATACAGGGGGCGGTACTACGCAACTTCTCTTTTTGGTTGTATGTACTACGCATACACTTTCAGATAGGTTAGGCGCACGTTCATTATTTTACAGCATCCTCAATGCTATGGCAGCACTACCAACACACGAACAATATGCTGACACAAATACATCCAAAGTTGCCGATGCGCAACAAAGCAGTCACAAAGGACTACTACGTACATAAATTAGGCTTTGAACTTTTGGGCGACAATGACTATGATGGGTATCTTATGGTTAAAAAGATAGTATTCAACTGCACTTTTTTGAGTACAAAGAGCTGATACCTGAGCAGAACTACGGACAAGTGTATATCAGAACGAACGACATTGATACAATCTACCAAAACATCATAGACAGGAATATTGACATTCACCCGAACGGACAGTTACAGCACAAACCATGGGGGGCAGCGCGAGTTTTCTCTTCTCGACCCAGATTCCAATCTACTTACATTTGGTCAAGGGGAATAACAAAGCATCTGTGTTTTGGCGTTTAATGGTTGTGTGGTGTATGTTTGGGGCAAATGACAAACAGTACAACTGATGCTTTCATTATTGCGGGGAAGGCAGAGGATGGGGGAAGAAATATTAGATATACTAAATTGTTGTAAATCAATGTTAATATCACAAACGTCCATATCGACATATCATGAATACATAATTGAAGCAATATTTACTCTTCGACATGGGCTTTATTTATATGAAAGGGCTAAGCTAAATCCGTCTGATGTTGCATCTGATAGTAGTATGATTCTAGCTGAAATACAGAGCAGATATTCATTCTTAATGATTGCCAACTCGTTGGAAGCAGCAGCAAATGCATTACTCCTCAGTTTAAATCTCGATAAGGAGTATCAACAAGAGTTAGAAAGAAGCGGCACATTGCTCAAGTTCAAGTTGTTCTGCAATTTTAAGGGTAAGCAACTACTTCAAGGAGATGTCAGATATGCACGGATAAAGGATATAATTAGCTGCAGAAATGAGTTTGTTCACCCTAAACCAAGAAGAGGTGATTATCATATTGATAGTGTGACTCCACAAATTACGTATCATGATAAATTAACTAAGAATAGAAACTACCCTCTATACTTCAGTAATATTAAGCCTGAACATATTCTAACTGCTCTTGATGATACTTTAACTTTTATCTCTTGGGTATGCTTCGACATTTGCAACTTTGATATAAAAGATGGTGCATTAATACTTGGATTCGGCTCATATGGCAGTACTGGCGACATTGATATTATTGGGCACAAATACAACATAAAATTTGATCAACGAACATTTGGAAGAGCATAATAAATATTAAAGTTTCACTTATGTATTCAACCCAGCGCACACGATGTATAATGCGATACTGAAGGCATTATCTCATAATCAAAAACTACCGAAACCTGGACACATTATAGTCATTCCCAAAGCCAACAAGTCCCACTACGTCTTCTGCTTTTTCTTCTTGGCTGCCGGAAAGAGAACGTTGTTGAGTATCAAGCGATAGCCGGGCGATGATTTATGCAATGCGAGTTCTGTTGGTGGGTCGCCCCAATATGGCTGCTAACGTTAGGATTGCCGCAACTCCCTTTAAAACTTGCGGCAATGCTCCCAAAAGTGGGTGGATTTACGAAACTCGTTTATTGTTACTACAAACATACCTACACTTCTTTTCACTAGCAATGGTTGGTTGTTAGTGCGCTTATCTTCCGCAGGTGTTTGCTGTTGCTTTGTAGTGGCGTGGAGCGGTCTGCGGGAGCAAAATATGATTTATTAAGAATAAAATAGATTTTACTCTTAAATAGCTACTTCTCGTTGTATATTGCGTGCTGTAAACAGGGAATTATTTACTCATCAAGCACGAGGTTTGTAGTATGTCTATGTACATGAAAGCGGGGAAGATTCCATCGAAACGCCACGTTGTGTATCGCCAAGATAGTGGCGCGTTGTATCACGAGGAGCTGTTTGGTACTGAAGGTTTTTCTGGGGTTTCGTCGTTGTTGTATCATGCTGCGCGCCAACTATTGTAACCGATGCGGGCGAGCCGTATTCTGTGCGCCCAACGGTTGCTATAGAACATAATATGCGTGCGCTTAGCTTTCAGGGGTTTTCTATTACTCCCTGCGATGACTACATTGAAAGCAGAAAAACTCTGTTTGTAAATAATGATCTACATGTTGGTCTTGCTGCGCCACGCACTTCTACTACCGAGTACTTTTTTAAGAATGCCGATGCCGATGAGATGTTGTTTATCCATAAGGGTTCGGGTGTTTTAAAGAGTGTGTATGGTTCCGTTGATTTTGAGTATGGCGATTATTTGATAATTCCTCGGGGCACTACCTACAATTGCACTTTAACGATAGCGATAACTTTTTGCTGTACATAGAGTCGTTTAGTCCTATTAGAACTCCACGCCGATATAGAAATGATGTTGGTCAGTTTTTAGAGCATTCTCCATTTTGCGAGCGCGATTTTAAGCTACCGCATTCGTTAGAAACACACACAGATCGTGGTGCTTTTCAGCTTCGTATTAAGAAGAACGGTCTTATCTATCCGTATGTGTATGGCTCGCATCCATTTGATGTAGTTGGTTGGGATGGCTGTTGTTATCCTTACGGTTTTTCTATTCACAACTTCGAGCCAATTACGGGCAGAATTCACATGCCTCCGCCAATTCATCAGCAGTGGGAAGCAAACAATTTTGTGGTGTGTTCATTTGTTCCGCGCTTATACGATTATCACCCACAATCAATTCCGGCACCGTACCACCACAGTAATATAGATAGCGATGAGATTCTGTATTATGTGGATGGCGACTTTATGAGTAGAAATAATATCCAGAAAGGGCAGTTAACACTGCACCCAGCAGGAATTCCTCACGGTCCGCATCCAGGCGCTATCGAGCGCAGTATAGGCAAAAAGGAAACAGGCGAACTTGCCGTAATGATTGATCCTTTTAAACCCGTTAGCATTACGCAAGAGGCAATGAATCTGCAAGTAGAGAACTACTACAAATCGTGGATGGATTAACCATTCGCACCATCAACACAAAGAAAATTTATCACAGGAGATATACACCATGCAAGACTTAACTGCCGTTCAGAATTATTCCTATGGTATCGAAAAAATCTTTGCCGATGCAGAAGACTTTTTACCCATTAATGGTACCGACCACGTAGAGCTGTATGTTGGCAACGCTAAACAAGCAGCGCATTATTACAAAACAGCATTTGGGTTTCAGTCGTTAGCGTATGCTGGATTAGAAACAGGTTTGCGCGATAGAACTAGCTACGTTGTAGTGCAAGATAAAATCCGCTTAGTACTTACAACGCCCTTCGATCCCGATAGCGATATATCAGAACACATTCGCAAACATGGCGATGGCGTTCGCGTTATTGCCTTGTGGGTAGATGATGCCCGCGATGCATTTGAACAAACCACCAAACGCGGCGCAAAACCATTCCGCGAACCACGCGAAGAAAGCGATGAACACGGAACAATCGTAACCGCTGGTATCCACACCTACGGCGATACCGTTCACCTTTTTGTAGAGCGCAAAAACTACAACGGCGTGTTTATGCCCGGCTTTGTAGAATGGAAATCCGAATACAATCCACCAAGCAAAGGGTTGCGCTACATAGACCACATGGTTGGCAATGTAGAACTTGGCAAAATGAACGAGTGGGCAACATTCTACAACCAAGTGATGGGATTCTCTAACATCATTACATTCGATGATAAAGACATCTCAACAGAATACTCTGCACTCATGAGCAAAGTAATGAGCAACGGCAACGGCAGAATCAAATTCCCAATCAACGAACCAGCGCACGGAAAAAAGAAATCACAAATAGAAGAGTATCTTGATTTCTACAAAGGTCCGGGTTGCCAACACATTGCCGTAGCAACCAATGATATCGTCTTCACCGTTAGCGAAATGCGCAAAAGTGGCGTAGAATTTCTTTACGTTCCCGGCACGTACTACGATAACGTAGGCGACCGCGTTGGTATCATAGAAGAAGACATGCACATTCTAAAATCGCTTGGCATTATGGTTGACCGCGACGAAGAAGGCTACCTACTACAAATCTTTACTAAACCAGTAGAAGATCGCCCAACACTCTTTTTCGAAATCATTCAACGCAAAGGCGCAAAGAGTTTTGGCAAAGGAAACTTCCAAGCATTGTTCGAGAGCATAGAAGCAGAACAAGAACGCCGCGGCACACTCTAACACTTTAGTACAGTACAAACAACAACCAACCTTGATTGTAGAAATGCAGTCAAGGTTTTTTGTTGCTACCGCAGACGGCTCCACACCGCATGGATTCTACTACCTACGCCATGCCGGAGAGTTTCTTCTTCTTTATACACAACCATAATTCGTGTGTATCCGCTTTTTTTGTGGTTAGTACATTGCTTTTCTGAATGAAACGATTTTGTTCCGCAAAATAAAACGCCGTGACGTAATGCCAAGGCGTGGAGCGGTCACGGTGATAGCAAAAAAAACGGACACAGAAACAAGTTCTGCATCCGTGTATCTTCCACACGTAGATGCATACATATGGTAAGTATCACCGAATAATGTGTAAATAACTACGACTCAATGTTACTGCGTTTGAATAAAGCTCGGTGATGTATAAGTAACGTGGACACTTCGGCACCTATTTACGTGCGCAATACAAATACAACATGAACTATGTTATTAATCTCTTAGCCGGAAAAGAATGGACAGTAGCAGGCTCCGATGTACTTGGTGTCAATATCCGTCTTAGCTCCACTGGTGGCAGACACTTAACGCCATTCGATGTAGAAGCGTCGCGTCTTCGTGGTGAAACAGTATTTGATGATACACGCGCATTCAGTCAGCGTCAGTCAGCTTACTTCCGTATGGATGTTAAACTCTCATATAGAGTTGAATATACTTCAAGCACAATGGAGTTCTCTATTGACCTGCAAAACGTAACAGGAAATAAGAATATTTTTAGTCAGACTATCAATCCGGCATCGGGCGAAATTACTACCAACTATCAACTTAGTTTCTTCCCTGTTCCTACTTTTCGTTGGACATTTTAAGAGGGAAGTATTTAAGTTCCGAAGTGAACCTGAGCTACGTTATGCGTCCCGTTAGAAGTTTGGTGAAATAAGCTTCTGATGGGGCGTACCTATAAGTTTACAAGCACCGCATTTAATATGCTGGAGTGTAAATCCCCGCCTATAATAAATGTGAAGTTAGCGACTTATACCTTCTTTTATTACCGTTCGTGTAACAGATGTGCCGTTAGTGAATACAACACTAACGAAATAAAGACCTTCATTTAAATCTGTAGTGTTTATGTAATCTGACAAAACATGTTCTAATAGTACTAATTTTCCAAGATTATCATAAATGAAAACCTTCTTAATCCCCACGGCAGAAGAATTTGTCAATACTATTTTGTCATTACATGGATTAGGATAGATAGATACGTAATCAGACAAACGATTTTCCTCTATACCCACTGTAGTAGTAGCTTTCCGATAAATGCCTAAATTTGGTGAGATTAGGTTATAGGCAATAAAAACAAATCCCCCATGTTCTGTGATTCCAGAAGCATTCAAGTCAGATGCAGATAAATTACCTGTTATGTTTGACCAGCTCGCACCCTCGTCGGCAGTCATGTAAATGCTGTCTCTCAAACCACCTGAAAAATGACGAGATTCCAGATATAGGTTCGATCCATTACGATGTATCTCATTTACACTAAGTCCCATTACAGAAGGTTTCGACCAACTCGACCAAGATGCGCCTTGGTTACTGCTTGTATAGAATGCTCCGCCTTGTGCTGTATAGTAAAGATTAGTTCCCATTCTCCAAACAAGTTCAGCATTCAGATCCCCTCCAGCTATACCGGTATTAGATTGAATCCAAGTAGTGCCATTATCTGTTGAAACAAAAACTCCCCCTCCAATGGTTGAGGCAATCAATGTTGTATTGACTGTCTCCATTTTACTAACATTTAAGTTTGTCAGCCCTGAATTAGACGCACTCCATGTGGAGCCACCATCAGTTGATTTATAAATTCCTACACTTGAAGTATATGCAAAAATGTTTCCTGATACACCTATAAACCCTCTTACAACGGTGGTTTGAGGACCTCCGGTAACACTATTCCAGCTAGTTCCGTTGTCGGTACTATAAAAGACACAGTTCATTGATGAGTTTAATCCTGCAAAATATCTCTCACCAACATAGTAGCCACATTCAGGAATATTTCCTGCCACAGGAGGTTGGATTTCCACCCAGTTACTTCCGTTATCACTTGTCCTGTACATTTTCAATGAGCCTGCGAACACATGTGTGTTAGAGCTGCCCAAGAGTTTTGCTCCTAATGTCAAATTTGCTATTCCATTATTTACTTGCCCCCATTGTGCAAAGCATGGCATACTTGCATAATAAAGTATGAATGTCAATAGGTACATTTTTCTCATGTTGTCACCTTTAATTGATGTTTACTCTATTTGGTTTTTAGGTTTTCTGATTTTATGCTTTTCGTGATAGTATAACCGCTAACGGTTGGTGTGCTTATTGCAGTTTTCTTTCTTGAGGAGGGGGCAAAGCAACCACATAAATTTGTCACAAAAGTACAACATACGCACGAGGAGAGTACGAACATCGTCCGATCAAACAAAACAATTAATAAGGGGGCACAGTGTGTAAGGTAATGCTAAACTATAGAACATTTGCCTCGCTTCATTTGCACCAAAAAAATCTAGAACTTCCCACAGCATACTATACCAGCTACGTTACCTCAATGGTAGTTGTGCAACAGTTACCCGTGTTAGTGGCTGGGCTTCCTTCTGTCTTTACAATTCGTTTCAATTTTCTGTCGTTATCGTTTTGTTCGGTGAATTATTCCATATCTGTGTCAAAGTGTATCTTGTCAAGCCTTGGCTTGGATAGTCACCTAGATAACACCAAATCTCCAAGTAGTTTATTAGTCCGTCTTTGAAATATAAAGTTGCGTCAGCTCTATTGGATATTCTGTTGTCTGAATTTTCACACCGTTTAGGATTAAGTTTTGTTTGTTGACTTTGTGCTTTGTTATTCCGTCTGAATGTGAGAAACGAACAAAAAGTCCACCACCTGTATAATCAAAATTGTCTTCTTCAATAAATGGTAGTTGCTGTCTCGCTATAAGACCTTCATTGTCTCCGTCAAGAAGAAGGTCTAAAATGTCTGATATGTATTTAGATTTTACCATTTATCTTCTGTCGTGTATGTCGTCATAGCCTTACCGCTAACGTTTTGGCGCTTGGCGCAGTGGCGGATTTCGGAGCACAAAACTATCAATACACCACAAAAGTTGATACGAGGTAGAATGTTCAATTAACCACGTCACCCGCCATTGAGCCAAACGCCTGTTATAGCCAGTGGTTCTGTCTTTCGTTACGTTATTAGCTGCTTTTTTCATATTTACATTTGTCCGAGATACGCAAAAACACTGAATCGTTTGTCTACTGTAATTAAGTTGTCAATTAAACCCAAACAACTATCTAAGTCGCGATAACAAAATGGCGCATCTGTCTTTATGTTGTCGTTAGCTATCATTTTGGGTATGTAAATTTTTTCTCTCAAAGCATCATAGTCAAATGTTGAAGCAAACTCTTTTGCTTCTCCTCTTGACATTACACGTCCTGTCCCGTGGAAAGTGAGTTATATGTCTTTTCAACTTCATTAGTCGCAGAAATTAAAACTACGTCACCATTCATATTTGAAGGAACAACTGTCTGTTCACCTGGAGTTATTTTAACAGCTCCTTTTCTAATTATTACACCGTTTTCGGTAATTTCAAAATGGTTATGATTTTTGTCAAGGATTAAGTTGAGTCGTCCAAAATACTTCTCTAATATTTTGAAAATTGCGAACCTGTTGTCTTTTGCCCATTCACAAACGTCATAAAACTTTATGTCAAATTTTTTAGGTTGATCAATTAGGTCGTCAACAAGTTTTGATTCATTTCGTGAACCAGTATGAATAAGAAAATATAGTTTATCGTCTGTATATGATTCTAAAGCGTCAAGGAAATGATTACCCGAGCCTAAGTCGCCAAGTTTGCCTTTATTAGCTTGAATATCGAAATATATTTTGTCCCATTTCTCTTTTTTAAAATCGGCTTTCGTCAAATCTGCTTCGCACATTAACATTCCACAACCGCAGTCTGATATTGCAAACTTTCTCCAGTCTTCTTGTTCCGTATAAACAACAGTTCCTGTCGGAAGAGGGGATTTTCCAGGGCAAGCATCAGGAAAGAAAATCACTCTCTCTGCTTTCAAATCGTGAGGCAACCAACCGTATACTTTATTTAAAGGTTCTGCTGAATAATTTATTACTTCCATTTTTCGTTTTCTTTTGTCGGTTTCGTTGTCCCCCTACCATTGGCTATAACGTTAGGTTTGCCGCAACTCCGTTTCTGAACTTGCGGCAATCCGCCCAATAGTGGGTGGATGTACGCAACTCAGTTATTGGCTTCTGCAACTTAGCATCTGGGATCAGATTGCTCAAACAGACTCCCCCTCTCCTACCTCAACTGCTCCTGAATAAACTCTACGTTGAGGTTGAAAATTTGCTCGCGGTCTTTCTCTTGCATCACAAGTTCACTACGTCTTCTGCTTTTTCTTCTTGGCTGCCGGAAAGAGAACGTTGTTGAGTATCAAGCGATAGCCGGGCGATGATTTATGCAATGCGAGTTCTGTTGGTGGGTCGCCCACGGCGTGCTGGTAGTCCTCGGGGTCGTGTCCGCCATACCACGTAAACGTACCACGACCAAAGTTGCCATGAATATAGCGCACGTAGTTTGTGCCGTCTTTCTCGCCCAGTATCGTTACGCTTTTTTTGATAAACTCCTTTTTGAACATCGTGGCAAGTCCAAGAAATCCGGGAATTACATTCACATGACATTGGGTAAGCATCGTAGGCACGGGGTCGTACTTTGCAGAGAAATCAAAGAGGGTAAAGTAGTCGGTGGATTGGTTGGGAACAAGCTGCATAGCGTCCACGTCAATCTCGGAGTGCTCGCGTTGGAAAATATCAGGATATACCCTAAAGTTCTCGAAGGCAAAGCACCGTGTGTAATCGAGTTTGCTGTTGCAGTCGGGGTCGTAGGGGTCGCCGTCTAAGGGTTGGTCAACAATATCGGTATTGCGTGCTGCTTGGGTAATATCGAATGTTTCGGTGGCGGTACACATGGCGAACATGAATCCGCCATTGGCAACGTACTCGCGTATTTTCTCAACTACAGCTTTCTTGAGGTCGGGTACTTTTCGGAAGCCGAGTTTCTTGGCAGTGGATTCGAGCAGTTGCACTTGGGCGATATACCACGGCGCACCTGCATACGAGGTGTAGAACTTACCGTACTGTCCGGTGAAATCCTCGTGGTGCAAGTGTAGCCAGTCGTATTCCTTGAGTTTATCCTTCATCAGGTCTTCGTCCCAAATCTTATCATATTTGATTTCGGCGTATTCCATTGCAAGGGTAACAGCATCGTCCCAGGGTAGGAATCCGGGCGGTGCATAGACGGCAACCTTCGGTGCTTTCTCTAATTTCACTACGTCCATGTTGTTGTTTTCATTCTGAACCTCCGAGTAAATCGAAGCTACCCGCGAACCATCAATAGTCTCGAACGCCACACCACGAATACGGCACTCGTTGGCGATATCGTTGGAGAAGTCGGTCATGAACGAGCCACCACGGTAGTTCAGCAGCCAGTCCACGGTTTGATTTTTTGTGAGAACCCAATAAGCAACGCCATACGCTTTTAGGTGGTCGGTTTGTGTACGTGCATCCATAGGGATGAATATCTTTTGCGCACGGGCTACAAGCGGCGCAAGTACAAAAACAAGGATGATAATACTGCAAATACGTTGCATAATGAATACGCTGCGGAGTGATGATATGGGAACTGCGAAACTAAACCGTTGCAACAACGGTTTGGGGCTGGTGATATTTTTGCACCTCACGAAATTACGGTAACATTATGCACAGAGCGGAAGAATCGGTACTTGGCGGTAATCGGCATCCTGCGTGGACGGGCGTAGCAATCGCAATTGTTGTGATAAGTACGTGGGCAGTACACCTTTGGTGGATTCTTGAATATTCACGCCCCGTGTTCGGAACTCTTGGCGGGTGGCTTACTACTCTATTCCACTGCGCTGTTCAGGGGTATTTGTTTACCGGACTTTTTATCACTGCCCATGATGCAATGCACGGAACTGTTTCCCAGACAAAACGTGTGAATACCATTATTGGTACTACGGCGTGTCTGCTCTTTGCGGGAATGTCATACTCGCGCTTGCGAGAAAATCATTTTAAGCATCATGCCCATCCCGGGACATCCGCCGACCCCGATTTCTCGGCATCGCAAAACTATGCAGTGTGGTTTTTTACATTTATGAAACACTACACAACCCTGAGTCAGATTATCATTATGGGCATACTCTACAATCTACTCAAACTGCGCTACGAAGAAGTTTCGCTCTGGGTGTTTTGGATAATCCCATCGTTCATTGGCGCGTTGCAACTTTTTACCTTTGGCACATACTTGCCGCACCGCCTGCCACATCACGACGACATGCACCCGCACAATGCTCGCTCGATGCAACTCAATCATCTGCTTGCTATGCTCAGTTGTTATTTCTTCGGCTATCACCACGAGCATCACGAATCGCCGCGCACACCGTGGTGGCAACTCTACAAACGCAAGGAAGAATCGCACACAGCGCATCTTCGTCATCAACATTAATACTTCATACATGAGCATCAAACGGCAGCTTCTTTTGCTTACATGTGCGGCACTGCTGCTGCGGTTTGTCTTTGCACTTACCAATGAATTCTGGTACAAGGATGAAGACGTCTTGCAGATTTTCCTGATAGGACTAAAGCAATTCACCACTGGCGAAACACCACTGTATGGTGCCGACCTTGTTTACACGCAAACCCAGATACCGGGCGGCTTACAGGCATATCTTGTTTCAGCATTATGGTATGTGCTGCCAATCCCCGAGGCGCCCATGATTACCGTAACAGTGCTGACAACTGCAGCGCTTGCTCTGCTTGCATGGTATATATGTAAGCGTCATCCCGAACTACCACCTGTCTTGATATGGTCGTGGATATTTCTGACGAGTTGGACGCTGGTGTACTGCACGCGCATCATCAATCCATCGTATGTTATTCCGGGGTCGGTGCTGTTCTTTATTGGCTTTTGCGAGGTGGTGCCGCAGCTACGTATCGGCGTGATTCGACGACCGCTATCATGTGCCATGATGGGCTTCTCGCTATTGTGGATATATCAGCTCCACATGTCGTGGGTGCTACTCTTGCCGTACTGCGCTGCTGTAGTATGGTATGTCGTGCGTGAGGCATCAATATCAATACAAACAAGAGCCAAAACATTAGTGTATTTTATAGTCGGCGCTGCATTACCCGCAACATTTCTTCTTCCTACAATTTTGCACTCAGTTCAGCATGGAGCGCAGGGAGCAGGGTCGCTTTCGGTAGTGCAATTCCATGGCGAGCATATACAAGAAGCATTCACCTATTTGACAAAATTCTTAGCCTACGGATGCTTTGATACCACACGGTTTATCGGTGGTGATACACCGGAGCGCATTGCATTTTTACGCGAGTATTAC
Source organism: Ottelia alismoides (assembly GCA_037367405.1). Lineage (NCBI taxonomy): Eukaryota > Viridiplantae > Streptophyta > Magnoliopsida > Alismatales > Hydrocharitaceae > Ottelia > Ottelia alismoides. Next base: position 20,680 of record JAZKJV010001735.1, read on the forward strand.
TGGGCAGCACCATGTACTATTCTTGTAGCAATTGCGGGTGTTGCACAGGCAGCTTGGATGCTTATTACTCTTCTTCGTAATCTGATAAACACATCAGAGCGACCATTCGCACTCTTCATAGCATCGCTGTACTTATTCATGCTTGGCTCATCGCTCTTTTCGGTTGCCACACCGGGCGGACACGCCACTCTGCTCCTTTTTGCTCCGGTAATGATGTTTTCAGTTCACTCGGTGAGCAGATTCTTTTCTGCACTATGGTTTCGCAATGTCTGCAACCTGGTATTGATATCGTCATTAGTGATGTATAGTGCTATCGCTATGAAGTCCTTCTACCGCGTATCGCTCTATAAGAACCGTGATGCAGTTGTACGTGCATTACAGGAGCGTGATTATCATATTGTTGGGTACCGCCGATATGAGCAACGCGACATAACTCCTGCGGCTGACACGGTTCGCCATCGCTAATGAGTTTATCCTCACGATTTGATGTACGATGACAAAGTGTCGTACAGAATTGATGTTATAGTATTCTCTCCCACCATTTGAGTACATCATTTTTTGCGATGAAAGATATACATTGATTCTGTCGTTAATACGCGGTCGAAATGTTGTGTGAAATACGGAAAAATGGTTGTGTCTGCTTGTAGCGATTCCCAACTTGTCCGTGAGTGCCCATTCAGCGATGTGAACTGGTCATCAATAGAAACAACAATCCAATCTGCAATATGAACCTCGTCATAAAATCGTTGCTTCCAGACATTCGGAACACCATTCGAGAAACAGAACTGTGAGTGCGAAAAAGCTGACCAGGGTGATTCATTAATCAATGTTGCTATTTGGGCATTACCAATGCTAATAATTAGAGATTTTTCAGATGGATTCCGGCTATTCTTGAGATAATCAATAACGCGCTTTCGCTCCTCGAAATTTAACGAACTAACATCTTCTCTATCATAGTTCTTCAGAAACTTATCAGGCGCAACAAAGAAATACACAAGAGGAATACTAACATTTACATATCGAGGTATAGGTGAAAAAATACTCCAAAGCACAACGAGAATAAATAGTCCTATACGTTTGACTCTTCTATTTTCATCTGTAACAATTGGGTACATTGTATATGCTAATCGGATAATACTTATCATCCCTGCCGATGAAAGTATAGTGAGGAATGGTAACATCCGAGAATAATGGGTTGGAATAAATTTTCGTTCAACATCAACACTCAACAACAAGAATATGATGGAGAAAACTGCTATAGTGAATAGGTGTATAAACCTGCGTCGGAAGTCATCTTGCTGAAGATATAATACTGCAGTACTAGTGGCACAAATTGTAAGCAACAAAGAATAAGTATCTCCGAAATAAATGCCATTCGCTTTAATGGCAGTTTTGATAAGTTCAAGATTGAGCGGTGAAATAGAGTTATAGTATTGGATATACTGAAGCATCAACGTAAATGATGATCGCATCTCACTATTAATCAAAAGTGGAAAGCTACCAAGAGCAAAACCCATGAGTGAACCAACACCCAAGATGAGCGTCAACAACATTCTGCTGTGTGCTTGTTTTTTATCACTAATGAATATATAGAAGATACTTGCAAGAACAAGAATGAGTAAGGTGTATTTGAATGCAGCAATAATACCACAACATATACCCGCAAAAAGTGCATGTTTCCATGCTAACTTCTCATCCGTCAAGTAGTACACGATGCCGACCATAAATGGATATGAAAGTGCCTCACAGTTCATAACAACTGGAAACCCCATTGTAGAATAACTCAGTGCGAATAAGATAGAACTCGTGACCGCAATTGCGTCATCACCACTTCGCTTCCGCACTACTAAGCACAGTAGAATTATTGTACATGATTGATAGAGGAAATCACCATAGCGAATAGCATATTCACCACTGCCGAAGATAAAGCGGATAACTGCAAACACATAGTATATCAACGGTGGCTTGAGGTCTAAGTAATCCTTGTACAGTGTACCGCCATTAAGAATAACCTCTCCACCTCGAAGGTAGATTGAATGATCATTCGAGATAGGAAAGAAAAGTGTTGGGATGAGCAGGGCTATACTAAGGACTATTCCTCCGATAAGCAACACTTTGGAGTATTTCTCATGAATGAGTTGAGAAATAAATGACGTTGACATTGAGATAGCATTCATATCAATGTACCTTCTGGGTAGTAGATACACCACGTAGTATGATTCCGAGAAAAGAAGGTGTGTATGGATTGATTATATCTACGATACCCCTTGAATATCTGTGCTTTACTTCTCATGCAGTAGCTTTATCGAATTAGTATAACGGCAAAGCAAAGATACTGCATCGCTGATTTTTTCGGCTATCCCGAAAAGCAGGTAAGTATTTGTATTTGGTGGAGGAAGTATGAGTGGTAAACACTGCGATAGTAATGAACAGATAATACATAACTCTACACCGATTCTCAATTCCAATGCTTAGCCATGGAACGTCCGTTATTTACAATTGGCTCATCTATGTTCATCTACCGCAACCCACTCTATACTGAGGATTCTCAGATAAAGTAGAAGGTACGAAGTGTAATGTGTTGCAGTAATACTCTCAGAATATCTCGGTTCAAGCTACTTGTACTCTTCTAATCAATCTGTAGTAATTGTCGTGTGAGTTTGCGGAGTGCGGAGCGAAAAGCAATTGCGTTATCATCAGCAAGGTCGGTTTCGACTGTAGTTATTGGTGTGAGTACTGCTCCGCTACCAAGCGATGATAACGTAAGAGTAATGTGTGCGCCATTTTCCGTTCGCGTGAATGCTCCCGAAATGTAACGCTCTACATCGAATTTGTAGAGCGCGTCGAGTTCATTGACGGAGGGTTGTCCGTCGTTCTCAATTCCATACAGACGGAAGAGCGCAAAGATGCTGTCACGTGTGTCAATGTCGAAGCAAAATACGGTCTTTGCAAATGCAGCTTGTTCTGCAATAATCAGCGCGGCATCATAACTTTTCACCGTAGGATTAGCAAAGAGACCCCACATTGGTTTGCTTAGATCGTTGGTAAAGCTGACACCTCCAATAGCAAGTACTGGTGCAGGTTGCACGTTCAATACACCCTTCTGAGAAGAGTATAATGAAGTGTCGCCTAATGTAGCTGCAAAAGCGCGCTGCATGGCACTGAGCACTGCGGGGTCGAGCAATGGTTCATCGCGCTTGGTTGTTCGGTAACGAATAAACCCATAGCCCGTTCCTTTGCGAACTGTTGTGAAGGTAGGAGTAGTGGCAAGTTGCATCTCCACGCGAATTACATTTTCTAATCGGCGAAGCTGCACAAACACCACACCTTCGGCATTCAAAACTGTGGCAACATTGAGTGCTGTTTCTGCTTTACCGGTTCGACGCAAGAGGGTAAGTGCAGAGTCGGTTTCTGCTGCTGTGGCAAGCCGATACGTATTTGTTAACTCAAGCGCAAGGTTAAAGCCCGCCTCATATTTCTTCTGTGGATATTTGAACGCAGGTGGTTGCTCCAATGAACCAATCACCAAGACCTTGAGAGAATTGGATTGCATGGTGAATCTCGCCTCTGCCGAGGAGAATACTACGCAGATACAAACAAGAGAATAACAAAAGAGGTAACGCATTGATGATATAATGATAAGCATGAACTAGTGCTGAGAATACGCGGAGGTGTCTGTGAGCGATGTTTCTGCTGCAAAGTTTACTGAATACCGCCCGCACTCCACAGCAGTTTTGCACGAAGAAGGTCGAAGTAGGTGCTGTCGGCACGTTTCAACAATTTTACATTGAACTCCGACTTACGTATGGTGATTCTCTTCCCTGCTCGCAGTACTGCAATCTGCTGTCCGTCAGCTACAAGCGCAGCTTCGTCGCTTGCTCCACCAAGAATAAAACTTACTTCATTCGTATCAGGTACAATGAGTGGACGCAAAGTAAGTGCATGAGGCGAGATTGGTGTAATGCAGAGAACCTGCGATGATGGTGCAACAATAGGTCCGCCACAGGAAAGCGAATAGGCAGTTGATCCGGTAGGAGTTGTTAGAATCAACCCATCGGCGCGATAGTTAGCAACATGATGTTCCTCGACGTATGCCTCGACGGTTATCATTCGCGACGAGCCATACTTCTCAATCACAAATTCATTGAGTGCATAGATGGTCTCCTTGCCATCATCGGTTTCCATCTCTGTACAGAGTGATGCTCTATCCACAACGCGGTATGACCCACTCATCACATCATCTAATGCACGATCCACATCATCTACTGAAAACTCCGCAAGAAATCCGAGCTTCCCTAAGTTCACTCCCATTATTGGAATATCGGAATGCAAGAGAGTTCGCGCACAACGCAACATAGTTCCATCACCACCAAATGAGATGACCACATCAGCGAATTTGTCATACTCATCCAGAGATACCGGCTCAAGATACTTTGCTACCGAGGGCGTTATTCGTGCTTTGACTTCCGGCTCCACACAACACTCTGCACCAAGTTCGCGCAGACGTTTAGCGGCATGTTCAACTCGTTTTAGTGCGTCGGGTTTGCCAAGATTAACATACAATCCAATACGTTTCATTTTAGGCAAGATTGGTATCGGCAGGTGATGTTGGCGTACTGATGACGCTGCCGGTTGAGTTGGACTCTTGAACGTAGTTCAATCGCAGATTGGAGAGTATATATTCCAACGAACGCGATTCACTTTCTGTTAGATTACCGCGAGTTTTCTCGCTAAGAACGCCAAGAATATCAATGATAAATTTTGCTTGTTCTGGGTTTGGATTCAGGGTGTCGGTTGCCGGATGTTTCATTTTTCCAAGAGCAACCATGCCCTCTACGGCAAACATGTTAATGATGACATCGAAATCTACTGTCGGCATAGTGTGTTACGTAGGATGAATATGATACAAGTATTATGCACTGGCGAATATACGGGATTGCCAGCCATGAAGGAAGGTAGCTTCTTTTTGGACATACTATCGAATAATACTGAACAAAACACGACGAATAGTAGCACTCATCTTCTCGTGGAGCTCTATTGTGTATTGTCCATTTGCTAATCCCGCGCAGGAAAGTGGAATTCTGTGTTCGCCTGCGGGAAGTATCTGCTGAGGTATAGTAGCAACTATACGTCCATTCATATCAACTACCTTGATTTGCACATCGGATTCTTCGCTCAGTAGGAACTGAAGTATTGTCTGTACCGATGCGGGCTGTGGATACACCGAGAGTTGCATCGCAGCATCCTCATCACGTTGTACTGATGTTGGTGCTTGCACAGTAAAAGAGCGTGTACGTGAGTATTCGCCCGTATGATTGGATGCGTTTGCTCCTACTCGCCAATAATAACGCTTACCGCGCTGAAGTCCGCTTATTACAATGCTTGTATCAGTGCAGTCAAGTTTTTGATAGACCATAGAGCTCTGGGTGAAAAGACCGCTTGTTGCTACTTGTACTCTATAGCCAATTGCACCATTCGTTGCTTTCCACCCAATATGTACTGAGGTATCAATACGTGTTGCACCCGTATCTGGATAAACCGGTATAGGTACAGCAATAACTGATGTAAATGAGCGCACAGCTGAATATGGACTATAAAAACCACCATTGTTAGCACGAGTGCGCCAATAGTGCGGCGTAAGACCAGCAATTATATTTTGTGCGGTTGTTTGTGGAGTAACGCTTGTCGAACGAAATACGATTTGATTGAATTGCGAGTCGAGTGCTACTTCGGTATGGTAGAGTAATGCACCCTGCACAGGTGTCCATGTTAATAGTTGCGACGACGTAATTCTATTGGTATCCGCAGCGGGTGTGAGGAGAAGTGGTGTAGTGGGTACACTATCATTTACACCAATTTTCGTGACAAACATTTCAATTTTTACGTTGGGGTTATCTCCTGCATCACGTGGCGACATCACAATTGAGTCAGCGACGTTCATCCCTGCAATCGCGCGACCATAGACAGTATATCTTCCATTTAAAAATGTAGAGTTAGCAACGCAAATGAAGAACTGTGATGTTGCGCTATTGGTATCATCCGAACGTGCCGCTCCAAGTATGCCGCGCACATAAGGTACGGGGCTGAACTCGGCGGGAACAGTAGCTTGGTTGGGATTACCAAAGCCCCATGTCGAGCGATTACCACTACGGGAGTTTGGGTCACCACCTTGTATCATAAACCCCGGAATCACGCGGTGAAAAGCGGTTGTATCATAGAAGCGAATTGCTACGAGTGATCGAAGTAACGCACAGCTTTGGGTGCAATAAGCGGAAACAATTCAATAGTGATAGTTCCTATCGGCTTGCCATCACGCCGCGCTTCGATGCGATACTGCGGTTTGGGCTGCTCTTGCGCTATGCCGTTTAGCGAGAGTGTAAGACATAGCATTGCTGCCATGACGACTCTCTGTACACGTCCACATAAAGTCATTGGGGTACTCCGATGAAGAATTGAATGTGCAAATATCGAGAAACGTAGTGAAAGGAATACTGCCTGCGTAAAGTATTACAAACTATACAATGTTGTATAGCGTAACCTACCGTACCTTAAACGTCGCCATCGTGATAATTGCCATCATAATACCAATGATATAAAAGCGTGTGACGATTTTGGATTCATGCCAACCGAGTTTCTCAAAATGATGATGCAGTGGCGCAATGCGGAAAAGCCGTCTGCCCTCACCATACTTCTTTTTCGTGTATTTGAAATAACTTACTTGTAGGATAACCGAAATGGTCTCGGCAAAGAAGACCGCACCAAGAATAGGAAGCAAAAATTCTTTCTTGAGGAGGATACACATTCCACCAACAGCACCGCCCAATGCAAGCGAGCCGGTATCACCCATAAACACCTGAGCAGGATAGGAATTATACCAAACAAATCCCATTGCCGCACCTACAAGAGCAGCACAGAAAACTGCGAGTTCGTCCGAGCCACGCAGGTGCATAATATTCAGATAATTGGCAAAGACAGCATTACCACAGAAATATGCTATGAGTGCAAGAGTAAGCGCAACAATCCCCACCGTACCAATGGCAAGTCCATCTAATCCATCCGTTAAATTCACCGCGTTAGATGTAGCCGTAAGGATAAATATCACCGCAGGAATATAGAGCCAGCCCCAATCAAGATTGAAATGTTTTGCAAAGGGAATCGTGCTTAATGTATGCAGTTTGGCGTAATCGCCCGGAAACCATTCCGGAAAGAAATAGATTGTTCCACCAAGCACCAACCCAATCGCAACCTGTCCTACAATTTTATACCGACCAATCAGACCTTTGGGATACTTCTTTACTACTTTCAGATAGTCGTCCAAAAAGCCAACACCACCAAGCCACGCTGTGGTAAGAATAATCAGGATGATGTATGCACTATTGATATTAGCCCAAAGCAGCGTGGGAATCAGAAGTGATGCCAGCACAATCAATCCACCCATTGTGGGCGTCCCTGCCTTAAGATTATGATTACCTACACCGGTCAACTCACGCTTTTCTTGCTCGCCCATTTGCCGGCGTTTGAGTGCACTAATAATTCGCGGACCCACAACGAAACTGATAAGAAGAGCAGTAATTGCAGCCGCTGCCGAACGAAATGTAACGTATTTGAAAACACCAAAACCGGGCGGTTGGAACTGCTGTTGAAGCCACAAGGCAAAATAGTAAAGCATACGCGGTGAGCGAGTGTTATGTGTGCAATTCGGCGATGATGCTGATAGATATTGATGCAGGTGGGGTGGCACATATCAAAGATGCTGCTCTTTGTATGTACAATGCTTTACCGTCGTGTATTCACTATCGTTGGAAAGCTACTGCCGCAGCGCGGTGAAGATGTGTAGTACGCCTCCATGTAGTCCACATCTGCGGCAATCCCCATAAGTAGCCGTGCGAATATAGCACATCGTCCTTGGCATTGTATAGCAGCACGAAAATTTTTTCGCCTCTCTGCATTGATACTCCACATTAGTGAGCGTGATGGCACATTTCTGGGAGTAGAACTTGCAAAGGATGTCATGTCATTATACATACTCACAATACCCTTTGACGACGGTTGTATAGTTTAAAGAAAATACTTCCGCTTAGCACTGGTATTGCTGTAACTCCTAACCAACTACCTACCGCACAATCACAATTGAAACTCATGCCGCACAGCAGCAAAGCAATTGTGATGGTTAAGCCAAAACGATATAGGAAAAATCCGATGTTATTGTATGACAATAGGGAAAAGACATTCCACATCAGTCTCCGGTGATTTTGTAATGCCATCTTTGACGACGCCATCATAATGAAACAGAGAAATGGTCACGGTACCCTTAGCTGCTCCAAGCGTTACGGCACGATATTCGAGACCAATCGGCAGAGTTTTGGTATCCTTATCTGTGGGCGTGATTATCAAACGTCCGCTTGCATCACCACTGACTCCAAAGAAAAACTGATGTTCGATACCTTCATTGCGAATAATAGATGTCAGATCGCTGTTATCGGTAGATGCAATAGTGATTGTCCCTGTATATACTTTGTTGCTGTTGAGTCGTAGCGTATCAATAGTTGGATTAGCACCGCCAACACCATCCATATCACGCCATACAGCAGTTGTTACTACCGCAGGATTAGCGGAATCACGTAGTGTCAGAGTGACCATCCCGGGTGTTCCATGGTCGTCGTGGTCGTGGTCATGGTCATCGGACTTACATCCGGCAAATCCTGCAAAGAGAGCGATTGTACATACGAAAATGATGCTTGAAATATATGATTGTGTTTTCATGATATGATATGTTGATTATGTTTTATGATTTACGTTTATAGATTATCCGTTGTAGCACACCGCTATTCTTACCGAAGAGAGTGTACTCTGCCATGCGGCGTTCTTGGGTGACGGTTACCGTGCGCTCACCATCGAAGGTAGAGCGTTCGTCAAGCGTGAGATTTTTTGCAACCAAGATATCGCCGGAACACCGCCATAGACCATGCTCGAAGGAATACACCCTTCCATCTTCCATACGTTTGTAGTTATAGGTACTATCGCGATTGAACTCCACACTCAGCACCATTATTCCTTCAGCTAACTTGATATTATCGCGCTGAAGGGAGGGTTGAAATCGCTTGACTTTGGTAGCGATATTCTTCGAGAGTTTTTTTGTAACCACAAGCTCATATCGCTCAACAAGCCATGTACCTATTATGGCGTTACACAATCCTGACTGCGCCACAGCAACAGAGCAGCAGCAAACAACAAGAAAAAGAAAAGTAACGACATGTGCGATTCGCAAACGCATGAGAATTATCATAATTATGACGGTTGTTGTGAGCCAAAGGGGAAACTGATACGAAGCACAAGATTGCGCCCTGTATCGAGAGCAAAATACCGATAGCGCGAGAGGTAATCACGATACGGTTGTTTCAGAACATTACGGACTTCACAATTCAACGTAAGCTCTGTTCCGAAAGCGTGAAATGACGCGCCTGCTGTGATATCCACAAGCGCATAGCCCGCAGGTGGATTTGTATAGTCAACATCAGGAGGAAATCTATCTTGTTGCCTAACAAGTTGTAGTGCCGCCTCGACATAAGGACTCTCAAGTCCCCAGAGGTCATCAACATGTGCATGCAATGTCGTGCGTAATCTATCACTCGGCATAAAGACAAGCGGTTCACGTGTTGATAGATTCATGGTTCGAATTACAGACGCAACCGATTGCAAACGCAACCACGTGCGTAGTTGTAACTCGCCGTTGAATTCCATACCCGCCATATCCGCATCATCTTGAACATAACGCATTGTCGGAAGACACCACGAAATGTAACCGTTGGATTTACTCTATCGGGCAAGAGATAAATAAAACCATTCATGCGTTGTGCATACACACTCCATGATGCTTGGCTATCTCGCCGCGTAGATTAAGAGTTAGATCGAGTGCTATACTACGTTCGGGTGTGAGCGTGGCATTACCAATCTCGAACTGCGCTGTTCCATGATGCACATCATTACTGAAGAGTTCATTGATAGAGGGTGGTCGCCACGCACTCGTGATGTTGAGCGCAATTGATGAAGAACCTATCATACGAAGCAGACCCAATGCACCACTGAGAGAGCCAAATGTTTGCTCACGCAACTGTACCTGACTTGTCCCTTGAATGCGAGGATATGCTTGCTGCCATCGCCAATCATATCGTACTCCGGCATTGAATGCCCATTCATCCAAGGTTAGATTCTCGATAGCATATGCTCCTGTATTTACCGAAGTAAAATCAGGTATCAAGAATACACGCCCGCTTCTATCATTAGTCTGCTGCATGAGTTGTATTCCTACAACGCCAGACAATGCTCCTATCTCGTGATGATTCAATTTTGCATCGAATGTATGCGTAAAAAGTTTCATCGTCATCGCTGGTCGTAGTAATGCAGTTGCAAGCAAGGATGAATCAGTAATACGGGTATTATGAGCATCAAATTCAGAACGATCATTGAATTGAAATGCATACTGAGCTTCCCATTTGCCGAGATATGTTGATGTGGAGAATCGAAGAGCGGCTGTATGGTGAGCAATCTGCTGCTTCGGTGGTGCTATTGTATAGCTAAAATCCCGTTGTATGAGCGGCTCGCCGAGGTTAATAGCGCGAAGCATATCATTATAGTTGCCAATATGAGATGCTTGCAAAATCCCAAGCTCTGTTCCGAAGTATGAATACCGTGTCTCGAGTTCATATTCATCAGTATGCACGCCTGCTGTGAATGATGCACTTTGTTCCGAGAATGCAGTATTGGTGAGTTGATATAATGGTGTGTGCGAATCGCCGGCTCTGCGCCAACTTATTTGCGCGCGTATGCCAGCATTGGCAGCGATGGGGAGCTTTCCATATTCAAGGATGAGCGACCCCGCCGGCTGCCGGTTATTCGAAAAATAGTTTGCGATAAAACTGCCTGAGAGCGGTGTACCAAAACGTAACGGTTGTGGTTCTATTCTCACAACACCACCGATTGCACCAGCTCCGTATTCTACGCCTGCTGCACCTTTTAGTACCTCAATCCTATTGGGCGAGAATGGATCTATCTCCGGCGCATGCTCTGCTCCCCATTGCTGTCCTTCTTGCTGGACACCGGCATTGACGACAACCACACGTTGACTATGCAGTCCACGAATGACGGGCTTAGCAATTGAGGGTCCTGTTTGCAGCAGCGTTACTCCTGCCACAGTTTGCAGAGCTTCTCCGATTGTTTGCCCTCTGTGCTTATCAATATCAGCGGGACTTAACACGACAGCATCGCGTGTGATGGACGGCGTAGATGATTGTCGTTTTCCTTCGACTATAACATCCGCAGTACGATAGGCATTCTCTTCCATGGTAATGGAGAGGATGGTATCTCGAGTGAACATACGTCGAAGCACAACATCACGATAGCCAACACGGCGAATACCAAGTGTGTACATACCCGTAGGTACGCCTATCAGATGAAACGTACCATCAGCATGAACAATGTCTCGCTTATTGAGTTCAACAAGGACTACAACTGCCCCTGCCATTGGCTTTGTTGCACTATCTCGAACGATTCCGGTAATAGATATGCCTTGTAATGCGCAACATGGCACTACACTTATCATAGTGATAAGTAGAACATACGCCATCCTGCATGAACGACTTCGCGTCATCAGTGAACTTTCGGAGGATTATGATAGAATACGCGCCTCTGCCGAAATAGCTGTATCGTTATTCGGTATCCGAGGGCATAATAATGAGCAAACGTATGTTAAACGATAGGTGGGGCGCGGGCAGGTGAAGATTGGAAAGTTAGGAGCAGAATATGCTCAATGGACTGTTCTTTGGTTTGCTGAATACAGCAGAATACTTGTGGTGTATAGATCGTTAAAGATATGTCAGCCCATACTATTGGAGAATCACATTGCTGGCACGGCGCATCGATAATCTCAGTTTGGGAATCGTGATGCGCATGAAAAACGATAGTGCGATGGGAATGGAACACACCGCTTATGAAGCATAGCACATATGCGCACAGTACCACAGCACTGTGATAGCGGCACGAGTGGAAAGTACCCAGAATAGGTACTACACAGTTTTTCTGTATGATGCTTTGCATAAACACGACGCGAATATAGGTGTGGCATTGATACTATACTGCAAAGAGATGAGTTTGGAATTTCATCTGTATGTATCAATTACTATCACCATGACTCATGTCTCGAACTAATCAAGTATTCTCGGTGGCAGACGATAATGGCGGAAAACGCGTCTCCGCAACTTGAATAATAGTTTATACGATGAAAACAGATATTCTCCTTGAAACAGGAACTAACGAACTCGAAGTCATTGAATTTCTTCTAAACTTTCAGCGCGACGATGGCACAGAGCGTACCCAGCATTATGGTATCAATGTTTCTAAAGTCCGCGAGATTGTGAAAATGCCGGAACTCACCACGATTCCCAACATGCCCGATGCAATTGTGGGCGTTTTCACAATGCGCAATCAAGTGATAACGGCTATTGATCTCTGCCGGTATCTCTATAATCAACCGAGCGATTACAAAAGCAGCACCATGATTGTTTCGGAGTTCAACGGTATGAAATTTGGCTTTATCGTGAGTTCCGTAACACGTATTTATCGCTTCTCGTGGCAGCAAGTAGAATCACCCAATATCATGAATAAGTTTGCGGGCGAGAACTCTACAATTGTTGGGATAGTTAAGCTCGCCGAAAAGAACATCCTTCTGGTAGATGTCGAGAAAATTGTAGCCGATATGCAGCCCGAACTTGGCATGGATACTCTGAATGAAAAGCACTACGGTTTATTACATGGAAAGCGTGCTTATGTTGCTGAAGATTCTGTAACCATTCGTTCGATGATTGTTTCGCAATTGCAAGCAGCCGGATGTGATGTACAGAGTTTCAGTGATGGAAAAATGCTTGCCGATGCATAGATCTACTTGTGCAGAACGGCGATGAGTCCGCGTTCCCCGACTTTGTGATTACTGATATAGAAATGCCGCAAATGGATGGCTATACCGTTACACGAAAAATCAAAGAACATCCGTTCACTGCTCGTATTCCTGTTGCGCTCTTCTCGTCACTTATCACTGAGGATGTGATTCACAAAGGCAAGGCAGTTGGCGCCGATATTCAACTTACCAAACCACAACTCTCGAACTTAGTGCAGATGATTCATGCACATCTGCGCGAGAGTGAAATGGTATAAAAAACTCAACACAATACGTTGATTCTTGAACACCGTTTTGCAGTTATAGTGAAACGGTGTTTTAATATATGATGAGGATTAGTCAAGTTGCTCTAAGTCGCGCTTTACACTACTCTGCAACCCTTTTTCGCTATCATATCCGCTGTACTCCATCGCCTGATTGAAATACTTCTTTGCATCATCGGTACGTTTTTGCTTCACCATGAGTTGTCCGATACGCCAATACGAAAATGGTACAGACCACTTTTCACCCGATGCATTCAGCTTCACTACTTGCCAATAACGCTCTTCGGATTTTTGCCAATTCTTTTGCTCTTGATAAGCACGTCCTGCCAAGTAGAGTGCCTCTGCTTTTTCATTGGCAGTGGCATCGTCCGATGCTGCAAGGGTCTCAGCTACTTGTATGGCAGA